>PVJI01000495.1:0-259555 GCA_004026765.1 Micronycteris hirsuta
CATATAAAAACATACAAGAGCCCTGGCTGGTGTAGTTCAGTGGATTGAGCGCGGGCTGGGAACCAAAGGGTCACCAGTTCGATCCCCAGTCAGGGCACATGCCTGGGTTGCGGGCCAGGTCCCCAGCGAGGGCCATGTGAGAGGCAACCATACATTGCTGTTTCTGTCCCTCTCTTTCTCCCTCCCTTCCTCTCTCTAAAAAGAATAAAATAAATAAAATCTTAAAAAAAAAAAGTACAAGAAACGGCTGCGAGACCAAGGAGGGAGAGCCCAGTGACCCTTTGTTGCAGCAAGCTCCCTGGGGAGCGCCCGGAAGCTGTGGGGGCATAAAGGGAAACGTGCCCATGACCTCTGGTCTCATAGTTCTGACATACAGAAGGGTGAGGACAGATCCCTTCACAGTGCCAAATCTGGTTTGGTCCAGACCTCTGAGGGCACGGCATCCTTGGCAGGGGACGGGTCCCCTTTTTTCACAGCTACATCGTGACTTGACAATCTCTCTGCCTTAAGGCACTTACACACTCACAGAAGAGGCTGACAAGGCCAGTGGGCAGCTGCACTGGTGGGTGAGAGTCTCTGGAGAGCCCCTCTGCACCGAGCACAGAGGCTCTGCAAACAATGAATTGGGGCTGAGCTGGAGCTCTGCCTGCCTGCACTGGGGTCCTGCCCCCACCACTTTTTAGCTGGGGTCTTTCCACAAGTCCTTTCTCCTCTCTGTGCCTCAGTTTCCTGATCTGTAAAATGGAGATTTCAGACCTACCTCAGAGAGTACTATGCTCACAGCATGGTCATTATCATCTGCAGAGTGCAGGAATTTGCAAAGGAATCTGTCCCATGCCTCCCAATATCCATGCCTTGCTTCTCCCCTGATAGCAGAAACCCAGCTCTGTTTGAGGCTGGAAACATGCTCAGTTCAGTCCTCCCTTTCCCAGCCTCCCTTGCAGTGGTTATGTGACCCGGCCAGTGAAGTGCAACCAAAAATCTGTTGGAAAGAAGGAAAATTTGAGGAAAAAACTTTTGCTTTCCTGGTGAAAAGGAGAAACAGAAGCTGGTAACCACACTCCCCCCTCCTCCTGTCTAGGATCCAGGTGTGATGTTTGGAGCTGCGGCAGTGATATTGCAGTCATGGGGCAAAGCCAGTGCTGTCAGGGTAGTGAGAAAGATAGGAGCGTGGATCCCTGGTGGCACACTGGGCAGCTGAACCAAAGCTGGCGATGGCCTACCCTTGTTCTTGTTATCGAAGAAAACTAACTCCCACTTGCTTAACTACTTTACCAGGGGTTTATAGTTAATTGTAGCTGGATATGTTTCTAAATAATACAGGGGCTTAGTGTGACTCCTGTCGAAAGGAGGCCCCTACAAAAGCACAGCACACTCTAGATTCAGGTCACCTGCTTCTATCAAGCAGTTTTCAAAGAAAGGAATCAGGTGCTAAAGGACCTAGCACAAACCCAGCCTTTCTCTTCCAAATGGAATTTGAAGGAGATGTACCAAACAGGCAGGGCTGAAGCACAATGTATAGGTGTGCCTGAGGACACCAAAAGGACTTCTTGCTCAGCAAAAAGGAGCTGTCACTCTCAGAGCTGAAAAGTAAGCAGATAGAGTCACTTCCCCAAGCTTGGCGCTGGGCCCAAAGTCTGCTGAGGACAAACCACACGACACAGTAAAGGGAAGCTGGTCCTGCCGAGAGTCATTTCACCTCGCTATTTAATTGCCCACTCAAAAAAATCACAGAGCCAGTTCTAAATTATGGTAGTGGTCAATAATGTTAAGATTGCTATTCTCTTTTATGCCAACTATACTCCATCCATTAAAACTGCCTCAAATGAGCTAAATGGTTGGATTTGGTAAGCTCCTCTACTTCCCTTCCCCCATCCTGCTCTCCACCCCCAAGAGACGAGGTAGATTAGAAAAATGAGCTTTTATTTATTTTTTTTTAAGATTTTATTTATTTATTTTCAGAGAGAGGAGAAGGGAGGGAGAAAGAACAATGTATGGTTGCCTCTCACATGGCCCTCACTGGGGACCTGGCCCACAACCCAGGCATGTGCCCCAACTGGGAATCGAACCAGGACCCTCTGGTTCCCAGCCCGCGCTCAATCCACTGAGCTACACCAGCCAGGCCGGGAAAACGAGCTTTTAAATCAAAGTCTGGTTCCGTGTAAGAGCAAAACTGAGAAAAGACACAACAGTGATGGAGGAGGCCAAGTACTTAAAAAACCAAAACAAGAGTTTACCCTTGGCCGTGCCCCCACGAGCTCGCCGGGCTAGCCACCACTGACAACACCCTCTACCCCGCTCCGCCTGGGAAGGGCAGGAATGTGATCAGTTTGCATCTTCGTGACAGGTGATGATGGTAAATGGTCCCACCATCCTTCGTCGGGAGCCCAGCGGTCAGGGCGACCACCAGTCGCTTCGGCTCAGAGGCGGGCGGGCGCTCTCTGCAAGGTGCCCGGAGCCTCCAAGGGCCGCCCAGCTCCGGCCGGACATCCGCGTACCCCGGGGCTCGCAGCCACTCCCCGAGCCTAACCTGGAGCCGGGGCGTCCGGAGGATGCATCCCGCCCCGGGGCTGGGCCGCCCGCACCCTCCTCCCGGGAACCGGGTGTCTTTCCGTGGCCCGCCTCCCAGCGCGCAGCCCCCGCCAGGGCCCGCACTCACGCTCCACGTCGTGCAGCTTGGCCCGCTCCTCCTCCAGTTTGCCCTTGAGGTTTTCGGCCTCGCTCTTCAGCGACGCCAGCGTCTCGTTCTCGTGCAGCCCGTCCGTGGCCATCTTCGTGCGGGGAAGCGGCAGGGAGGGAAGCGGAGAACCGGGATGCGGGTGAGCTACCGGAGGAGGCCCCAGCGGCCGCGGGCGCAGCTCCAGCCGCCGTCTCCCCCGTACGCGGCCCCGCCCTCCGGCGCTGACGCCGGCAGCTGCGAGCCGGCTGCGGCGCCGACCCCCCTCCCGCGGGCCCCTCCCGCGGGCCTCTCCCGCGGGCACAGCGCCCCCACCGCGTCCGTGCCCCGCGCTTGCGGCGCGCGCCCTGGCGCAGAGCCCCAGAACCGGGCCCCATTTAGCGCTGCTGCGGTTTCCGCCCGTAGGAAGCAGGGAGCGTGGGTCCCATTTTACCGTTGGGAAAACCGAGACTCGCGGGTGATAAGGGACTTGGTGGAGGACTAGCACGTACTGAGGGCCAAGCTGGGGTTCCAAGTCAGGACGGCCCGGCTCCTGGGAGTCTGGTGAACTTCCAGTGACACTGCCCTCCCTCCCGCATCCCTCCTTCCCCGCACAGACAGCCTTCCCTTTACTGGGACTTGAGGCTCTGCTGGCAGAAACCCGAGAGCACAGGGCAACGTGGTCCGGCTCGCATCACTGATACCCGGCCAATTTGGGTTGCTCTGTTGCTTCCCCTACAGCGAACCGGAAACTTGCCTCGTTGATTGACTTAAATACACGAAAAAAGAAATCGGGCTTCCGAGAAGCTCTGGGGCTTAGCATGCTCGCTCCTGGTTTTGCTTTTCCTTTCTTCACTCGGGAATTAAGTCCGGCAGGGTGGGGACAGAGCACATGGAGGCCCAGACTCGGGGCTTCGGAGCCGGTGCCCAGTGATCTCAGACCAGTCACTTCTGAGGCAGCTTCCTCCACTTTAGAACGAAGGGAGGGTCCCTACAGTTTTCTCAAGGACGCAAGCATCCCTCTTTCCAGTCCCCTACGGTGCCAGGCACTGTTCCAAGTGCTTCGCATTAATAACTCACAACAGTAACCCTGAATGGGTGCCATGATCATTCCCATTTTACAAACGAGACAACTGGAGGCACAGAGAGGTTAAAGGATTTGCTTGGTTCTCACTTCCAAGAGGCAAAGGCAAGATCTGGACCCAGTTAATCTGGCTCCATTCAGTTACAAGTTTCAGGACTCTCGTGTGGAGGACCCAACCCGTAGCTCCTTCCTCTTTCCCTCCCGGTAAGCTTGCATGTGTGTGTTTGTGTAAAGACTGGAAAGGCAGATCAAAGTTACAAATTCTAAAGTGAAACATCACCAAGGGGAATCTGGGTGTTAACCCCACCCTCTTTGTACCCGCTCCTTTCCTGAGGAGTGCAGCCTTGACTTGTTATCCTGAGCCCTCTCTAAGAAAAATTGGAAGTAATCCATGTTTATATTATTATTCATATTAATATATTAGGTGTTCAGTTAATGCTAGTTTATAAATGGATGTATAAAACAACATATAAACATATAAAACATGTAATTAAAAATAAAATAAATCAATTATATAAAATACACACATGTTTTAGATACATTCAACTATTTATGGATCTGTTTCAGAGTTGGCAGAGCAAAAGGTTAAGAGCATAGGCTCTGTCTAGATCAGACTCCCTGAGGGTCAAAGCCTGGCCGTGCTGTGTGGCCTTGGGTGATTTACTTCATTTCTCTGTCTCAGGCTCCTCACCTGTAAGTGGGGATGACACCTTCTCAGGGTCCTCATTAGGAGTGACTATGAGCATTCGGAGCAACGTGTGGCACACAGCATGCGCTTGTTGTTATTGTTATTAAGGCTGCCTGATACAGGAGCAATTCACGTTTAGTCGTGTAAATGAGGGGACACTTCTCACAAGGGTCCTCGCATCACCTCCTCAGGCCGGCACCTCCAGAACCATTGTGGCATATATGAGGCTGCCAGTCTGTAGACACGGGGTGAGGGGGTGCTTCATGCTCGTGTGCGCCCTCCTCAGGAGGTTCTGTGTGTAAAGGAAATCCCAAACACCTGTGGATCTGGACAGTCTAGCAGTTAGAGATAAGGCCATGCAACTTTTTAATAGCTGGAAAAGTGCTGTCCTGTCCTTCGGTGCTCAGTCCTTTTTTTCAGTGAGGAGTATGGAGATCTGCTGCGTTTCAGCAGTGGGGGAGACACAGGGTTGCCCCCAGACATGAGGAGGGCCCACTGGAGGCTGTTGTCTACACAGTCCCAAACACCTGGATGGAAGGTCCGTCGTTTGGATGTCTCCTCAGCCAAAGGTGCCTGTCTGAATATTTGGGAACCCCCACGGCTTGTGAGGGAGATAGCTGGTGACAGTCCCCTGAAGACTATCTCCAGGCAGGGCCTCTGGCCTGGGAAGAATCTATGATGCCACAGATCTGGGATTCTGGGCTCCTTCTGTCCACAGAGGAAGTTGTTTAAAAAACAGAAGAGCTAGATTAATAAAGAACACTGCTCCAGGGTGGTAGGGCAGCCACCAGAAAGCAGGCTTATTTTAAGAAGTGCATGCCTCAGTTTGACAATCTGCAAAGCCAGGGTTAGAACACAGTGTGCTGCCGGTGGAAGCCCATCACACTGAGCCTGACCTCTGACATCAGGATTACTAAGCTGTACCAAAGCCTGGGTGCCACTCTGGGCTGTTTACTTGCCATTTACGTTATGGGAATATATTTTTTAACTCTCTGTCAGGGATGACAGTAGAACCAGGAGGACGGACACTGCCTTCTCATTAGTTAGGCACAATGTAAAAGCCATCTTTCCTCTTTTTGATGCAGGGTTTTAAAAAATGTGTAAATAATTGAGGATTCCATTCTGGCTGATGTGGCTCAGTGGATTGAGTGCCAACCTGTGAACCTAAAGGTCACAGGTTTGATTCCCAGTCAGGGCACATGCCTGGGCTGCAGGCCAGGTCCCCAGTGCGGGGTGTGCAACTGATCAATGTATCTCTTACATAGCGATGTTTCCCTCTCTTTCTTCTTCCTTTCCTTTCTCTCTCTAAAAGTAAACAAATAAAATCTAAAATAATAATAATAAAATAATTGAGGATTTTCTATTAGGCTTTTGGAGGAGTGCTTTACCAGTTTTGACCAGGTGGGGGCCAGGCTCGGCCACACTACTGAGCAGAGCTTTGCAAATCCTCTGAGATAACGACCAACTCCTAGGGCTTCGGCAACGCTGTAGACATTATCTTTGGCTGCAAGATCTGAATACAGATCTTCCGTAATTAAAAGGTGAAAGATACGATCTGAAGAGAAACCAGATCTTCCACAATTAAAGATCTGGATATAAAACCTGTGCATGGCCACCTCTAGTGAGGATTGATTTGTGTATTTGAAAAATGCCAGGATTTATGTTCAGTCCCTAGCCCTTGCCAAATGCTTAGGTTCAAGGAACACTTTTCTTTTTTTTTTTTTTAAAGGACATTTTTTTTTCATTTATTTATTTTCAGAGAGAGGAGAAGGGAGGGAGAAAGAGCAATGTATGGTTGCCTCTCACATGGCCCTCATTGGGGACCTGACCTGCAACCCAGGCATGTGCCCCGACTGGGAATTGAACCGGGACCCTCTGGTTCCCAGCCCGCGCTCAATCCACTGAGCTACACCAGCCGGGCCCTCAAGGAACACTTTTTCCTTAGGCTTCATTTTGCTCATTACTGAGGCCCTGTGTGGTTCAGTCTTCAACAGGGCTATTCCTAGGGGCAGCTGCCACAGGGCCTTTGCAAAGGTGCTCCCCGGCTCTTTAGCTTGGTTGCTTGCCAAGCAGACTAATAGAAGACAAAGAAAAAGGCATTAGCTCTAAAAAAAAATAACACTAGCCTAAATATTCATTGGGCATTGCCTGTGCTTGGTACTGTTTTAAACACTTCATCATACAAACTCAGTCGATTCTCACGAAGCCCTATGAGGTAGGTGGTATTGTTCCTCTTTTACAGATGGTGCACAACTACCAAAGATCAGAGCTAGGACTTGAACCCAGGGAGTCAGAGACCAGAGTCCACACCCTAAACCCCTAACCCCCGCTGCTATACTGCCTTACCCAGCCTGGCTGTGCTGAAAATGTTTGCGTGTGTGCACTGATTCTATGGCAACTTCTCTGTCACAGGACCTTCACATTAGACATTGCTTTAAGATTGGTAACTACTTAAATTTTTAAAAAGTTACTCACAATCTCTGCACATGCTGAACAGTAGCTGAGCTGTTGAGATTTCTTGAACACTGGTCTCAGAGCCCTTTGTTTGAAACATTTGTCGCAGGAGCCAAATACATTAACTAGAAAGGTCTGATCACACATCTTTAACCCAAGATGAAGCTGAAAGAGAGAGAGAGAGAGAGAGAGAAAAGGGATGTAAGTGTGTGAGAAAGCCAACAGGAAAAGCTTTCTTAAAGCTCATCTCCCTTGTACCGTGGTAGTTGTTCAGACCTCTGCCTGTGGGATAAAGTATCCACAGTTAATCTGTAACCTCTGATTCATTACAACAGGCTGGGTCAACACCAACTCATTTATTTAATCAGTAAGACATTTATTTAAAGCATCCGACAATAGGTTTTCTGAATTTGTTTAACTGGTTATTTTGGCAGCTTGCAGACATGGACATAATTGATTTTTGTGGCATAATATTTCCTTAAAATTCATTTTAGACAGGAAGGGAGGGAGGGAGAGATCTGTCGTTCTACTTATTTGTTCATTCATTGGTTGACTCCTGTATGTGCCCTGACTGGGGAAAGAACCCACAACCTTGGCAAATGCGGATGATGCTCTAACCAACTGAGCTACCTGGCCAGGGTCTGCAGCATGTTAATTCTGTGGGGCTTCAAAATGGAAAGCACTGTTGTAATGAATAGTATAATTTGAAACTTAAAAAGAAAAAACTGCTTCCTTTAGGGTGAACTTTTGGAGTAAAGAGAGGAGTCAGAAAATGGCAGAGCCTGACCCCAACCGATACCATGAGGCCGAGGGCATGTGGGGTTGGCTCTGTGCCAGGAATACAGCATCCCACTTACTTGCTAACCATGTGACAGCCACAGACCCAGGATCCGCCTGTCCACCCAGAAGTCCACAGGCCCAGGCCACTGAAGGGAGGGCCACTTCGAAGCAGAGCCACCTAGTGGCTAAAGGTGCTGGCTCTGGCTGAGTGGATCCTGGCCCGCCTACTTAGCTGAGTTACCCTCTCTGAATCTTTGTTTGCTGATCTCTGAAATGAGGGTCTTAGAATCAGAGGGTTCTAAATACCAGCGCATGAAGCACTTCATTCAAGGCTGGAATGTAGTGAGTGCCCCAGAGATGTCACACTGCCCAGCAAGTGGCTGTAATAGCAGCAGCAGCAGCAGCAGCAGCAGCAGCAGCAGGAAGGAGGGATGGGAGGCTGCAGATGTGGACCTAGCAGAGAGGAGCCTATGGCCACAGTTGAGGCAAGAAATGACGAAGGCCTGAACTAAACCAATGCTGTGGGATGGATGTGGACCACATTTAGGGAGGAGAAGGAGCTGGACTTGGCGATGTGTGGGGATGAGGAGAGGGAGATGCCTAGGGTGTCTCCTCAGTTTCCGTTTGGGAGGCAGAGGGGTTTGGTGCCATTGTTAGAGATGGAGGGTCAGGAGGTTATGGTGGGAGGGGGCGGCGATCATAGCTGTGCCAACTGAACAGGTGCTCCAAAGAGCGGTCCCTGTCAGGGCTCAAAGAAATGACTCCCTGAGTCTGCAGATATTTAGAGGCACTGGCCTGAACGCTTTAACAGAGCTGAATTTGCAAGGGATGCATTCGTGGGGCAGGTGGCAGTGGGGATGCCTCTGGGGAGAATGTGACCATGGGGCTGGAGAGAGAAGGGGGAGCTCCTGCAGCAAAGGGGCAGCCGGCATAGTCTTGGGGTCTCTAAGTAACAAAGGAGTAGAGGACAGTCCCTCAAGGATGAGAGGTCAGAAGGGAACAGCTACTGACCACCACAGAGTGCTCGGCCCTGACCTCGCGTAGCCACTCTGGGAGCAGGCAGGACCTCTGTGTTGTTATAGCTGAGGAAAGGCTGAGGGACGAAACTAGTTCAAAGTCAGCAGTGGAGCCCGAATCTGAAGGTGGTGGGCCTCCACGGCCGTTACCATTGATCTCTCTCCTGTTCTGCTTCGTCACTAGCGAGGTAAAGAATGCGAACAGCCTGCCCACCAGAGCCTGGCTTGAGGTGGGGCCTGGGAAAGTCGCCCCCAACTGCCCACGCCTGCCCAGGGGGCCCGTCACAAGGTCATCCTGGGGACTCCAAGTAACAGCATTAGGAAAGTAAGCCATGGGTTTTTCAGCAAGGGAGTTACATCGTTTAAGTGGATTATTCCAGCATTTGTGCTTCCACAAATAGGTCAGAGACAGAAGGCACAGCAGGAAAGTCAGCCAGGTCCAGAGACTGGGTCACGTGCTGGGGAAGAGAGAACAGGTCTGGACAGCAGCAGCTGCAGGGATGAAAGGCAAGGGGACCACGTGGAGAAGGAATAGAAGGATGGCCCGGAGCTTTGGAAGGGAATAGAAAGAACAGTCACTGTTCCAAATCTGGATGGAGTCAATGTTTTCCTTCCCAAACGGATTGTCTTTCAAATTAAAGAGCTGCCTATGTTCATTATAAATAATTGGGGACAGAAGAACATAAAGAAGGAAAATTAATCACTTACATGCTCTGTGTTAACAAATAATTGACTTCTGTTCGCATTTTTTTCTTCCAGTATCTTAATAAACATATGTGTATGCCCTTTTAAAAATTAGAATTGTATGCCATATATAAGTTTTGACATTAGTTTTCTTTAAATAGTGTTTTTTCCTTCACATATCATTGCATATTCTTGGAAAACACCACATTTTAATGGAGACCACAGCTTTGAGTTGTATCAGTCAAATCATATCACATGACCAGCATTTTAGATCTGGCTGGTTAAACATGGGCAAGCTATAAACCAATTTGGAAAGATTATAGTATTTTAAAACCGTAAGTGTTACACATGGTTACTGTAGAAAGTTTGGAAAAATAAAAAAGGTGTAAGGAAGAAAAGAATCGCCCATAATCTCGCTGCCCAGAGTCATCTTTTCACATTTTGGTGTATGCAAGAATAGATTTTTAGGACAATTTGTTCATGTAAACTGTTTATATTTTTATATCTGAATGTTTTTCATTTAGTATTTATATCATGAGCTAAATTTAACTTTAGTATAACCTATTGTACTCATTGTCAATAATCCTTTTTATGACGAGGGAACTTTCCAAGCTAGAGCAAATGCTTCAGTGAGCGTTCAGACAAGAAAAAGATAAAAACACCCCATTTTAACAAGTTTTGATGTGAAGTTGCTCTGCAGAAAGAATTCATAGACCTTCTCAAAACTTCCCCTAACCCTTCCTTCGCCAACCACAAAATTTCCTGGAAATGTTTCACTGAAATATATAGTTTAAAAATTACCCAAAAGCCCACATTTTAAAAAAGAGTTAATGCCAGAGATAGCAAGTCAAAAGTGAAAGTCCCCATTGCCTGTCCCACATTCACTCCCCGTCTCCAGACTGGGGCAGATTCTTCCAGACTTTTCTGACACCTCATTGACGGGCTGTTAGCTACTTGTTCCTCACTTCACTTGTTCTGTTAGGACTTCAGATCTGTCTGTTTTTCTGGTAATAGCTTGAAAATTATTCAATACTACGGAGTATCATAATTTATTATACCTATCTCCTATTGTTGGATATATAGGGTATCTCCAGTTTTTACTTCCAAAATAATGCTTCATTGACCAAATTAAAAATGGGCATAGGAACCCTCGTACTTTGCTGGTGGGAATGTACAATGGTGCGGCCGCTGTGGAAAACTGGCAGCTACTCTGAGTTAAACAGGGGCGTTACCATATGGACCGGTGTATACCCCAGTATATACTATCTCGGGTGTATATGCTAGGTATATACCCAAGAAAACTGAAAGCATATGTTCCCATAAAAACTTGCATGCGAATGTTTGTAGCAGCATTTAAGTCAAAACGTGGAAACAGTTTGAATGTCTATCAGCTGATGGGTGGATAAAATGTGCTGTGTCTATAGAGTAGAATGTGATTTGGCAATAAAAAGAGTAAAGTTCTGATATGTGCTATAACAAGGACAAACGCTGAAAACATTAAGTTGTTTAAACCAGACATAAAAGGCCAGTTATGTTTCCCTTCCTATGAAATGTCTGGGATGGGCGAACCCACAGAGACAGAAAGTAGATTAGGGGCTGCTGGGGAGGTGGGGTGCGGGGTGCGGAGTGACTGTGAACGGATGTGAGGCTTCTTCTTTGGGCTGATGGAAACGCTCTGAATGACCTGGTGAGTTATTTGTTAGGGGCATTATATCTCAATAAAAATTATTACTTAAAGGCGCAAAAGACTTGAACAAACACGTCACGAATGCAGATATCCATGTGGTCAATAAACATATTGTAAAAAGCTCAACCTCATTAGTCATTAAAGAAAAGCGAATTAAAATCACACTGTGATATCACTACTTACCTACTAGGATTCCTGAAATGAAAAATACTAGCAATCCAAAGTGTGGGCGAGGCTGTGGAGAACTGGACCTCCTTCCTTGCTGTGGGGAGTATAAATTGGTACAAAAAACAATGAGAATGCCATAGCACTTTATTGATAATAGCTGCGAAGCTGAAACCCCGCATGTCCAACAGTAGAGAAGATAAGTGATGCATGGTGTGTTCGCACAACACGAAGGAACAAACTGCATTCACCTGCCAGCGTGGGAGCCTCTCCTCACTGTGACTAGTGTGCAGTGCCGGAGGCCTTGAGTGCCACGCGGCTCTCTGAGGCTCACGGTGCCGTGTACAGTGCTACCTGGATCCGTTTTTAAAACTGATTACATGACTTTAAAGACAATTAACTTTTCCCCTGATGCCAATACTAAACATATTTTAAAAACAAAACATCGTATTATTTCAAAAGGAATGCAGTGAATTGTAGAAAAATTAGAACATTTAGGTGTTGCCACCACACAGAAAGACCACTGTTAACATCTTGCACTGTGCATATCTGAACACTTTTCCGAGCTCTTAAGAAATAGTCTAATTAATGTTAACATATACATACCTTCCGAGGAGTCAACACTTGGGACCGATCAGCAGAAAGGTGAGAAGTTAGAGCCACCAGCTCGAAGGTGCAGAAGGGACTCAGCACAACTAATCTCCTTATGGGGCATTGCGCACGGCTCAGCTGCTCCGTCCCTGCGTGGCAGTGCCGTGCTCACTGCTGGGGCACCCACTACCCTTTGCTCCACGGACTCACCCCTTGAACCTTCCGCCCAGCCCAGCCGCGCTGCCAGGTGCTGTCAGAACTCTGTTGATCAGTTTTTCAGGCTTCGTTCTCTGCCCTCTGAGGAGGCAGAGTTCACAGGTGTGACCCTGTGAAGCCACAACCTGCTCCACTGAGTAACCCTGACATTCACCTGTGCACCTCCCACCTCCCCAGTCCTCCCATCAACACTTCATTAATTTTGGCCAGCCCCCGCTCAGCCTGAAGAACTGATGGAGCCTGTGGGGTGAGTGCTCCCCTTTCCCCTTTTCCATGCATACATTTCTCAGCCTCTGCAGGTCCCCTGTCTTGTCCCCAAACAAGATCTACTCCTTCTCAAGGCTGACCCCACGCCCAGTCCTGCCACCCCCAGTGGGACTTGGCTCCTGCACTTCCCTCCCACCTTGCCAGCATCCAGATGAATGAAGGGGCGGTAAGATGTGGACCTGCTCTCCAGGACTGCACAGGCCAGCAGAGGAGACGGGCAACCTACTGGCTTGCAGCGAGGGTAACTGCTGTGACGCAGGCACGACCCTGAGTTATGGGAGCAGAAGAGGAAGGAAGATGGACTCCAAGTGGCCCAGGGAAGGCCTGGAAGGGGCACGGAGAAGGCCATGGTGCAGAGCAGCAACCCAGGCCACTCTCCCCAAGGAGCCCCTCATTTCTGGCACAGCCTGAGGAGCCCCACTGAGATGCAGCCCGAGCCAGGACTTAGGGCCTATTTCCTTCCTCTCTAGGGATTCTCATGTACGTCTTATGAGATAGTATGACTCTATAAAGATTCCAGCATCTTGTATGACCCTCAAAGAAAGGCATTAAAACTTGCATACTTAAGTCCTGGCTGGTGTGGCTCAGTGGACTGACTGCTGGCCAGTGGACCATAGGGTCGCCCGTTCAATTCCCAGTCAGGGCACATGCCTGGGTTGCAGGTCAGGTCCCCAGTAGGGGGAGCATGAGAGGCAACCACACATTGATGTTTCTCTCCCGCTCTTTCTCCCTCCCTCTCCCTAAAAATAAGTAAAATCTAAGGAAAGCAAACAAACATGTGTACTTAAGAAAAATATAACTTAACAATGAAAAGAACCTGACCCAATTCATATGGGAATTTATTTCATTGATTAAAATATTACAAAGTTCTACTTTTCATTTCTGCATATACAATGTATCTAAATGAAGTAAATTAAATTACTTATGTGAAAAGACATTATTACATACTAGCAGGGTGATGTTGCTTCATAATCATGCATTATTTCCACTTCTAAGATAGATATCTCTATTACAGAATCACACCTATTGCCCGCGACTCTGTCAGAAAGAGAAGGGGCAGTTGGGGTTCTTGGGGTGTTGCAAAGGGCACGGGGGCCACAGGCTAGGAAGGCCCCTCGAATGCTGTTCTATGGTCTGAAAGGAAGGAGTGAGACGGCGTGGGGGGACGAGGAATAGTCAGTTCCACAAAACTTGGGAAATATAGACTTCTCGAAAGGAGGAAAGGGAGGTAATTCTTCAGTTATTTTTAGAAGGAAGTTTTAGAAAATATTTGAATGCTGGTAAGATAGAGAAAACCATTCAATGATTTTCTAAATTAAATCTATATTTTATATTGTCTTTTTAAACAGTTTTTAAAAGTTATTGAATGAAAGATATTAAACAATGAAAAATGATGGCAAATATGTTGGCAGACGAAATTTAAGGGTTCTTTTGGGGGAGATGGTAAGTACTGTGTAAGTAGTGGCAATTAAGCTTTAATAACATGTTGGTTTTAAATAGATGTAGACATAAAATACTTCATATGATTCATTTCAGATTGAGTATTCTTTTAAAAATTAGCCCTGGCTGGTGTGGCTCAGTGGACTGAGCGCGGGCCTATGAACCAAAGGGTCGTTGGTTCCATTCCCAGTCAGGGCACATGCCTGGGTTGTGGGCCAGCTCCCCAATGGAGGGCATGCAAGAGGCAACCACACATTGATGTTTCTCTCCCTCTCTTTCTCCTTCCCTTCTCCTCTCTAAAAATAAATAAATAAAATCTTTAAAAAAATTAGAGGGGTCTGAAATAATAAATATTTTTTTTATGCAGGAGCATTTTTAGTAAAGAGTCAGTGAATCAGCCCCCCACCCCTGCCCAGCAGGCACGGGGGGAGGGGCTTCTGGCTGGACTCTGTGGCCAGGTGGGATTATCATCTGGAAGACTCAGCCCTGGACTCCCCTGTGGCATCCTAAATGTACCCCGGCTTCACATGAACCTTAGAAAATTTGGGAGACACTGTGTCCCTGGATCTATGCCCCTCTGACCCACCCTCGTCACAAGATAGATCTAGACCAAGAGACACCTGGAAGGAAATATGAGCCTTCCAGAACTCCAGTAAAAGCCAGCTGAGATCCTCAAGCTGGACAAGGCCACAGCTGGTGTATATTAATTTTTACAAAATGTACCAAAATGTGCCATCACTGTGAGAGAAATGTGACCCATTTGGGAGAATTCTTATTTTCTTCCTTAAATCATAGTAGAGCATTATCCAGTTCCAATTAATAATCGACATCCCTCATATTTGACCTTCATTCAGCTTTTGAGGGAAAAGTGCATTGACTCTTTTTCCCGCTATAACCTATGAAGAAAGCCTAGCTTGAAACTGCTGGGGATCTCGATCATTTCCAGAGCGTGGGGGGAGGGTGTGAAAGGAAACGTGACTTGGAAGAGATATCTGGTGTCCAACATCAGCTGTGATGAGTCCTCCCGGCTGTTTAGGAGCGCCTGGAATGAGAGCCAGAGGGAAAAATGAATGAGGAAGCGGGCCCCTTCTGCTTTATGGCCGTCTGTGAGTCAGGAGTAAGGAAACCCAACAAGTCTATCTCTAGTGAAACTCCCCTTTCAAAGTCACGTGATATTGAGAACACCAAAGGGCTTGCCCAGGACCTCCCGTCAGCTCTCGCGAACATGCCCTTGCTGTTTCTCTCCGGAAGTTAATTTCCTGCAGGACGGCCTGACTGCATTGACAGTTTTCTCCTCTCCTCTATCTTCATGGCAAAACTCTAAGCCCAACTATGAGTAGATCTCAAGTATTAAATTTTTATTACACTCATCTTTATTTCTATTCAGTGTTTTGCAAACTTTTTTGGTCTTAGGAACTTTTTATACTCTTAAAAATTATTAAGGACTCCAAGAGCCTTTGTGTATATGGGTCTAACTATTGATGTTTACTGTATTAGTAATTAAAGCAATAACTTGAAGTGTGTTTATTCATTAAAATAACAAGAACAAACCCAATACATGTTCATATATTTTTATTGAAAAATAACAACATTTTGAAAACTAAAAACATCAGTGAGAAGTGGTATTGTCTTATATTTTTATATATCTTTTAATGTCTGACTTAACATGGTGGGTGGGATCTCGGATCTCCTTCTGCACTCAACCTACTGCGATACATAATTGTGGTTGAAGCGTAGGAAAAAAAGTTGGCCTCAAACAGATATGTAATTGGAAAAAGGAAGACTTTGCAGACCTCCCAAAAAGGGCCTCAAGGACCCCCAGGGATCCTCCAACCAAACTCTGAGAACTGCTGCCCTAGCTCACTGGGTAAGAAATTTTCGGGATTAAAATAAGGAAAATGGGTACGCAGGTCGGCGTTTCCACCCGCCCCAGCCCCCTGCGCGGCACTCGCAGGCTGGTGGGAACGAGGCCTGCTGAAGGGCCCGAGAATGAGAGTCCGTCTGGCGTTCGCGTTCCCTTCCCACAGGGCGAACATGGGGTCTGAAAACGGGGGAGTCTGACAGAGAAAATTCCTGCTACTTTCTCTGGGTGCCTTCTGGGTGCGTATTTAGTGAATGTACTTTAATCCTAGCTTTCTGTAATGTTAATTAAATATCACTTTCTCATACTAACAATTAAAAGGCACTTTCTTAAGGATCTCACCTGTACTTTGCGAACAAAGGACGGAGTCACTCTCTTCTCGAAGTCATCTATAGGTGTGTATGAATTAAGGATCTTTATGATCTGCAAACGATACAGAAGATGGTGCTAGACCATGAAAAAAGACAGCTCTGCCCCTGAAACAAGTTCTGGTGGTTTTGGAACAGCTGGGAACCACAGGCAGCTTTTTATGCTGTCATTTGGCTCTAGGAACCATGTGTTATTTCTTTCCAAGAAAAGAAGACAGGGGAGAAGTGCATAGAAGGAGCAAAGACAAATCACATAATCAGATGACAGTGAGACCGTTCGCTCCCAGCCTCCACCGCCCACCCCGCACATCTGTAAGTTCAGTGGCGAGGGAATGTGTCATACGTACTTTTGTGTATTTAAGGCCTGGAGTTGGTACTTAATAAATGCTTATTAGATAAGACAGTGGGCTATGGGAGACACTATGCCCCGCAAAAGCACACAGAGACTCAGGTGCACCCCGTGGCTGGCTAGGCCAGGAAAGGTGACACCAATTGTAAGAGCTGTCGGTGAAGATCGGGCAGGCGCTCAGCACGCCTGATTACCTGCACCGCCGACAGTGAGGTACAGCGCTCGTAGATCTCCTTGGCATCACTGTCTGTGGTCTTCTTGACCTGAAGCAACCAGGCTGCCTGCGAGAGAGGTTCCAAAGTTTCCTTGGCCAAGCTCTTCTGCAAATTCTTATCTTTAAGCCATTCTTCTAAGTAACTGATGTTGCACCTGGAGTGAAAGCCAGAGGAGCAGAGAACTGTGGGCAATGCATTCAGAACTTGCTGGGGGAGGGTGTGGAATCCCCTGGTGTGTCCTGAGAGGGTGCAAGAGAGCTCACCGAGGGGAGCAGGACCGCGGTCCAGCAGTTTCATCATTTGTAACGCAAGGGGTGGGACCATGACTCGTGGTCCTACAGATCCTAAGGCTTTCCTTCAGTCCCCTGGGGCTTTTTTATTCTCCTTTTCGAAATAGGGCTGAAACCCACCTCAGAGGGTAGGTTTCTCTTCGTTTCTCATAGCTTTATGAGTTAAGAGGCATGGGTTTTAGTCCTACCGATCCACTGTGTATGCTTGGAAAGTTACTCAGCCTCTCTGGCACATGAGAGTGTGCGAACACTCTTACATTGCTAGTGGGAATGTAAAATGGTATAGCTGCTGAGGAAAACAGTTTGGCAGGTCCTCAAAATGCTAACATAAATCTACCATGTGACCCCACAATTCAACGTCTGGGCAGGTACTGAAAACATGTCCACACAATAATTGTCTACAAATGTTCATAGCATTTCATTTAGCCCAAAAGTGAAAACAACACAAAGTTCCATATGATATATTATTTTTATAACTCATGACTAGGAACAAAAAAGAATTAGGCACTAGGAAAGTCTTTCTGTCTTCCCAGGAACCTGTCTGCCCACCACACCCGATGAGACCAGAGAGCCGAAGATGTTTTTGCTTTTTGTCCTGGCAGCCAGAAAGCCCAGAGCTAGTTTTCAAGCTACTCTGTTCGCTGCTTTAATTTTTTCTTTTCTTTGGTCTTGATTTCCTACTTGTGTTCATGTTTTATTATTGTGTTGCTTGTGTTTTCATTGTAAAGCCACCACAAATCCTGGTGGGACTTGCTCACAGCAGGAGCGTAATAAATATCTGAATGAATGGCCGCCTCTAAAATGCACGTGCTACGCAGAGCAATTCCCTGTAACGACATCACTTCTCTGATGGCCGCTTGCAGCTGGTGAAAGGAAGCAGAACGGAGCAATCGTGGGAACAGATGCTGCATGTCCTGAAAGCAGTTGTTTACAGCAGTGGTCCAACCTTTTTGGCACCAGGGCTGGATACTGTGGAAGACAGAGGGGCAAGGAAGGAGGCAGAGCTCAGGTGAGCTTTGCTGGCCCGCTGTGGATGGGGTGGGGGAGACAGGGGGCGGAGCTCAGCCAAGGGAGCTGCGCTCCTAGCCTGGTTCCTAACAGGTCATGGCTCCTGGTTTACAGGATCTAGACCTGTGTGTCTTACTCATGCCCCTTGTCACTCATGTCCCATGTTCACACATCTTAGGGAACCTACTGATGGAATGGGAGTCATTTAGCAAAGGCTCTGGTGGCACATTTAGGTTTATGGCTTTCCTTGAAATAGGACTGAAACCGACCTCAGAGGGTAGGTTTCTCTTCATTACTCAGGGAAGAGATAAAGGTCCACAAAGCCCAGTCCTTCTGACTACCCCTCATAGCTGCAAACCATAAGCTGGTGTCATGGGAATTTGTCAGTCTGGCTTGTGGGGATGCCCAACTCCGAGTTTCACTGATGTGAAAAGAAGTATGGAGGCCTCATGCATATTTCTTGCCTTAATATACTTCCTTTGTCCCCTTCGCTGACACCACAGCCATCTTCTTCTTGCCCGGCTTCTCATGTCACATACAGGTATCAATTCCCAGGACATCTTATAAAAATCTCCTGTATATCCTGGCTGGTGTAGCTCAGTGGATTGAGCGCGGGCTGGGAACCAGAGGGTCCCGGTTCGATTCCCAGTCAGGGCACATGCCTGGGTTGAGGGCTAGGTCCCCAGTGAGGACCATGTGAGAGGCAACCATACATTGCTGTTTCTCTCCCTCTCTGTCTCCCTCCCTTCCCTCTCTCTGAAATAAATAAATAAAATCTTAAAAAAAAAAATCTCCTGTATATCTATGCCACATTATGTGTTTTCTAATTACTTGACAGCATTAATTCAAACAGTAGCTCAGGGTCTGTGTTTCCTCAATTTAGAGATAAAGAGAAGCTGACACACCTCAAAATTGTGGATTACCATTCTTTGGGATGAAGTCCAAATGCCTTAGCCTGGCGTTCCAGACCCTCCCTGTCTGGACCCACTGCTCCGCCTGCTCCCAAAACACACCTCTGCTCCATCCACACAGAGCTGTCCGCTGCTGCCGGGGGAGGGCTCCTCACTCGTCCCGCCTCTGTACTGTGCCTTTGCTCGCCTCGTTTCCCCTGCCCGGAGTGGGCTTCTCCCTGGTTAAAATCACTCAATACATAGCTCTCAGGCTTTCTTATCTTTTCTGTCCTTCATAATCTCTCTTTTCTGAAGCACTTTTTGTACCACTTGCTCCTGACTTAATCATTGTTGCCCTGAATTATTAGCTATTTTGAGCTCCTCAAGGGTAGGGATCAAACTGCCCTTGCTTTGGGTTCCTGCTTTCTACCAGGCAGTGCTACTCAGAGGTGGTGGTCAATAAATACTGGTTGGGTGTATGATAACCATGGAGGGTGGGACTTACAGACAACTACTAGTCAAGTAGCATGGTGTCGAGGTGCGGGAGGAGGGGCATCAGCTGGCAGACATCTCCAAGGTTCTAAGAGTCACCGTGTATCCACACCCCTGGCCCCCAAACCGCAGCACCGCAGCTGTCGTGGAAAGGGGGCAGGAGCACGGCCTCGGACTTTAGGAGCATTCCTTCCCGCCAGCCTCTCTGGAGTAAGCTGGCTCGTGGGCTTTACCTGATCTGCATCCCTTTCCTGCAGGAGCACATGTCCTTGCGCAGGAAGAGGCTGTTCAGGGTGACCGCCCCGATCAAGAAGAAGAGCTGCTTCACGGCCTGCCTCACGAGCTCGGGGTCCAGGCCGTTCTGGCACATGGTGCTGTAGAAGTAGCTCAGCTGCTGCAGGACGGAGGCCACCGTGTAGGCGTCTGTGTCGTCTATGCTGGACGACCGCTTCCGGAAGCCCGTGGGCTTCAGGCCGGAGATGCCCTGCAGGCTCTCGTACTCCAGCATGCCGGGCACTGCGGGGAGATGAAGCTTTTCTTGCACGCACAGTCGGGAGAACCAGAGGGCACTTCTCATGGCTCTTATCTGTCTGTTTCAGGAGGTGACATTTTTCTACCAGAGTTAGTAGTGGACGGAGTGGTGACAGAGACAGCAAGAGAATCGGGGACTGGGGAGCACCAGGCTAGGGGTGGTGGGGGGGGGTCGACCTGGAGCACCTCTCCTTTCAGAATCACAGGAAAGCGAGCAGGTTAGTGCAATAACTCATGGTCTGGAGCCATTTAAAATAGAAAGTATTTAAATTCCAGAAAATTGCAGATCATATATGAGTTTGAGAGGGGCTTTGGGATTTCAAAAATACTTGGGTAAGACCCAGGATTAGCCATATAAATAGTAGCAATTCTCCCAAGGTTTTCCTTTCAGGGTGCATCACGCTTACAGAAGGAAAACTATGAACCAGGTACTTTTATATATGTAATTGTTACAAGCCATCAGAGAATTGAAAAGTAGACATATACACCACTAAATTTTCTTGGTTTTAAAATTATGTTCTGTGTAGCCACACATTTCATACACCTAGTTTATTTCTTGGGGGTTCAAAATTGCTATAAATATTTTTGGCTATCAGTTCTTTCCTTACCTATTATTGGCTGAATGTTATTTTCCATTACGATAATGAACTGATGATATATTCGTATAGCCACATCACTGAGGATCTGCCTGTATTCCGACAGGTCAAAATTGTTCAAGCAGTTCTTGTTCTGATGTGGACTGTTATGTTTCATGAATTCCTGAAAGTGATTTTGAGCATATAAAATATTAAAATAACATAGACATGTAGGAAATTAAAATACTATCTCTACCAATGGTATTGCAATGGTACAATCAGCGTCTACTATGCCCC
This sequence comes from Micronycteris hirsuta, assembly GCA_004026765.1. Classification (NCBI taxonomy): domain Eukaryota; kingdom Metazoa; phylum Chordata; class Mammalia; order Chiroptera; family Phyllostomidae; genus Micronycteris; species Micronycteris hirsuta. Next base: position 20,605 of record PVJI01000495.1, read on the forward strand.
CACACTTTACAACTTAATGTCTGGTTTGTATTTAAACAGCTCTTGCTGTTTGGGGCAGCACTTATTGCCATGACTGACTGAATGTCACTGGGCTGCCGGCTCCTCCTACAGTCAGGTGCCCCGGAGCCTATAAAGCACAGCAGAAACCACTCCCGTGGGAGCTCCGAGAGCACTGCCGAGCCCCCAAGGAGACAAGTGCTATAAGAGGTCAGCAGATAGACGAGATTCATAACTTTATAATTACGGAGCACAGACCCATCCGAAATACTATAAACTGGGTTGTGAGCTGAAACATGGGTCACGCTTCCCCCTTACTCCCAATCCATATGCTAAGGCCTTACCTCCAGTGTGGGTGCACTTAGATATGGGGTCCCTAAGAAAGTAATGAAGATCAAATGAGGTCATAGGGGTTGGGGACTCATCTGTTAGCATGAGTGTACTTATAATCAGAGACACTGAAGAGATCAATCTCTCTCTCTCCGCCCCCACACACGGAGAGAAGGCCATGTGAGGACACAGCAAGACCGTGGCTGTCTGCCACCAGCAAGAGAGGTCCCTCCAGAAACCAGCCCTGCGGGCACCTTGATCTGGGCTTCAAGTCCCCAGAGCTGTGAGAAGGTGAGTTTCTGCTGTTGAAGTCACCCGGTCTATGGAATCTTGTATATAGCAGCCCAAGCAGAGGAATACAATATGTTTAACATGTTCGAAGAGAGAAAGGAAACAGAAAACATAAGGACAACAATAGGACACTAGGATAAAAGGCAGAGGTAACATTTTAGAAATAAAAATACAGAAATTGAAAAACAGGGAAAAGAACATTGTATACATGGCTGAAGGGGGCAAAAATAAGATCAAAATGTAAGTGCTGTTGAATACTATCCTCCTCCATCAGCGTCTCAGGGACGCCAGCGTGCCTTCAAAGGATGGTCTGACTGTCCCCCCGCCCGCCTTGGTCTCCCTGTTCGTCAGAGCCTGGACCTCCTTCACTTACTTCTCCTTCTGGTCTATGGCACTGGTGGGCGTGCTCCTATACTTTACTTCACTCTCCGCCCAGGGGACAGTTGGCCATGCAGAAGCAGGTGAGAGGTCCTTACCTCACGAATTAATGCAGGACAGTTAATAACACCCATGTTGGATAAGTAAAAGTAAAAGTATGTTAGTAAAGTAAGTGTAAGTAAGATAGGTAAGTTAGCAAATTCTAAATTTGAATTGTAAGAATTTAGAAGAAAGTAAGAGAATATCTTCATGATCTCAGGGTAGAGAAAAATGTCTTAAAACGTGTAACATGAAAGGGTAAGCTAGATTTAAGTACATAAAAATTCACCAAAACTGGGTGTGACAAAGGACTCCATAAAGACAATGAGAAGCCACACCACAATCTATCCATAATATATAAAGATCTCCTATAAATAAATAAAAGAGTCACCCCTATGAAAAATAAAAAATGGATGTAAGTGGGCAGTTTACAAGGAAACCCAAATAACTGATAAATAACATGAAATGATCCTTGATCTCACTGGTGATCAAGTAATTTCAACTTAAGTGAACAAAGTATCGTTTATGCCACTGAAGCTGGTCAGTGATGTGTCTCTCAGTACCAAGTGTTGGTGAAGGTCTGAGACACTGGGAACCTCGCTATTGGTGGGGCTATAAGACGGTGCAACTATTTCAGAGAGCGGTAAAACCCCAAGAAGCTGTTTCGTTATTTGGTCAAGGAAACTCTGCTCTGTGAGTGCCTGAAAGTGGACACTCCCTTACGATGCCAGCCCCTTAGAGGCAGAGTCACGATGGCAAAGGAGTTACAGACCACGGAGGAACAACCAAGAGGACAACCGGAGAGAACATCTCTGAAGAAACAGGCATGTTGAACTAAAGGCTGTGCTTTAGAGTTATAACACTAAAAACTTCAGAATTTCACAACCAGAAAGAAACTCAAAAATGATCTAATCTACCCCATTGATTTAAAACTCAAGGAAACTGAGGCTCGGTACCATGCCCAATGAGTCAGCCTCTTTCTAGAAGTCCTCTGCTTGTGACTTCTGTTTCCTGGTGATGGGAAGTCGGCCCCCTGGGGGGAGGGCAGAAAGCCAGCGGGTGCAGAGGCGTCCCGAGCTGGGCGTCCCAGTCCCGACCCCACAGTGAGCTGAGGCCGCCACGGACCGGACCGGCAGTCAGCACAGAACACAGCGCGGCCGCGTCCTACCTCTTCTCCGCTGTACTGCTTCAGGCAGTTGAGGAAGTGACAAGTATTGGAAAGCCAAAAGGACAGCATCTCAAAGTCTTCTAAATGTTCCTTAAAGAAAAACAACAACACAATAAAATACGAAGGTGGAACTGGTGGTTACCAGTGCCTCTGCGCCAAGAGCAGACTTACCTCACCAGTGTGGTCAGTGGCTTCTGCCCACTAACATGAATTCTTTAATTCACAAAAGCCTTTATTAAATGTGTGCTATCACGATAAGCTGTTGCATTTATTTGGCAGTTTATGGTTTGCAAAGTCTTTCTGTATAAGTTACACCACTTGCTATGAAGCTTAAAGCAGGCACTGCAGGAGTGCCGAGGAATGCCAGTCCCGTCCTGGCCCTCCAAAGCGCGCACCGACGGGGGACGGGCAGACACACAGGACACAGGGATTAGGTGGCAGAGTGCCACGCGACGGACACAGACTGCGCTACAAAAGCGCAGAGGACGGGGAGACGGTGGGAAACAGGGCCGCTGGAATGTCTAAATGTTTAGAAACCCAGACGCATGACACGAGGAGGGTAAATCCTTTCTCACCAGCGTCTTCTGTCTCCCCTTCCCCAGCGGCTCCCTGTCCTCCCCCTTCGTCGGTGCCCAGCACCTGCCCCTTCGGCTCCAGGGCACAGCGCGTTAAAGCAGCCCTCGCTAGGGCCCCACTCCCCCAGCCACGGTGCTTCTCCTCTACCCGCCTCCCGACTGCCAAAGCGCTTAAACCAGCGCTCTCGCCGGTTCTCTTTCTCACCCCTTGCAATCCGGCTTCTACCCCCGTCACTCCACACAAAGGTCACCAGTAATTCCTCTTGCTGAGTCCAATGGCATTTCCGTGACTGTGATCCTCCTCAAATGGACCGAAGCGGTAGCGCTATCACCTTGAAACCCTTCTAACTCATCTTTCAAATCCCAGGATGTTCCCAGTGTCCTTTCCACCTCTCCGATCACCATGCCTCCACCTGCTCTGCTTGCTCTTCTTCATTCTGTCCTGTAAGTGGGGGTGCTCTCCCCAATACTCCTGAGTCCTGAGCTCTTGTCTGTCCACCCCTTTCTAGGAGGAACATCCTCCCGCTTCAGTCCATTTAGGGAGGATCACAGTTATAGAAATGCCATTGGACTCAGCAAGAGGAATTATTGGTGACCTTTGTGTGGAGTGACGGGGTAGAAGCCGGATTGCAAGGGGTGAGAAAGAGAACCGGCGAGAGCGCTGGTTTAAGTGCTTTGGCAGTCGGGGAGCGGGTAGAGGAGAAGCACCGTGGCTGGGGGTGTGGGGGCCTAGCGAGGGCTGCTTTAACGCGCTGTGCCCTGGAGCCGGAGGGGCAGGTGCTGGGCACCGACGAAGGTGGAGGACAGGGAGCCGCTGGGGAAGCTGAGACGGAAGACACTGGTGAGAAAGGATTTATCCTCCTCGTGACACGCATCTTGGTTTCTAAATATTTAAACATTCCAGGCAGCAAGACAGGGTAAATACTGCATGCCTGCATCCTGGGACACAATGCAAGTGTGTCCTAAGAAAACCTACGTTGTGAAAATACAGACGAGGAAAACATCAGTTTATGGGAGGCCCTTCCCAGAACACTCAGTGGTGACTGAGAAGGCAGACAATGAAGCAGCCGGTATTGAACACACGCTGATTTTCTACTCTCAACTCCTGATGACGTCTTGGTACAACATTTTTGGGAGAGGAGGGAAGAATTACTCTAACCTCTCATGCATTCACTGTTTTTATTTTCTTCTTTTCCTAGGGTATTTAAAGTAGGATTTAGGAGTTAATTACTTATGACTCTACTAGAACATATATTTTACTAAAAGTGGAACAGGACCTTTCACAGCTAAAAATTCAAATATATGCCACCATCAAACACTGCTTCTCATTTGGAAAAGGAATGAAAGTACTGGATCTATATTCTACTGCTTCCTCACTAACATGCGGCTCATCTCTGTTTCTGGGCCGGGACGAAGGATGCATTACGTGGTTTCAGAAGGGAGTGACAGATGAGTAGTTTTTCAGGCCTTCCCAGTCCTCACCATTCACACTTCACATACCAACAGGCCCGCACTCCTCACAGCCGGGACTCGGACACCCTAAGGGGATAGAGGCAGTGGGGCGGTAGCTACCAGGTTGTGGCCTCGCAGGTAAGGCTCTGAGGTCTGTTGGCAGGTCCCCACTGTTGGGGATCCCTGACCTAACTTGTCTTTTCCTAACAACTTGGCTGTTTCACTGACTGGACCTCAGACTGGTTTGAGGAATCGCGTGGTTCACCAAAGCCTAGAGGTGAAGGATGGGCATCTGGTCATTCCTACAGATGTTCCTAAATTGCCTATAATTCCAAGGGCCAAGGTCAAAGGCAGTTCCTACCTTAACCACCTGCTTGATGCCATTGATGATGCTGTTCATGAGGGACTTGAGCATGCCGGCGTCATTGAGAGAGTCTGCGTAGCGCACACACATGAACAGGATGTGGGCCGGCAGCCCGGGGATCATGTTCACCACCACGCCGCGGGGCTTCAAGTCTGGAGCAGAAAGAGTCAATGAGGATGACAGCTGGCGGTCAGCTCTCCCCCCGAGGGACCTCTGACTACGGGGCAGGGATTGTCTGCTTTTCTGCACTTGATGCGACTCTTGAATGCATAGGGATGTCCTTTCTCTTTCAGGAATTCAGTTTGGCTCTTCTTTTGGCAAGAATGTTCAGGGGCTACCTGCTCCTCTTACTTCTCATTTGCAAAGAACCTTCTCCCTGGTGTGGAGACCATGGGTTTCAGATCTCCAGGGTAAGAGAGGAAGCGCAGTTCCAGGCACCCACCCCAGCCTCTACGGTGAGGCTGCAGTATGATCTCAGTGATTGCGTGCACCTGCCTCGGATCTGGAGAACAGGAGCATGGCAGTCCTGCAGAGGAGGCCTCGCTGGCCTTGGAGAGACGGGAATGGTGGGGTGACACATGGGGATGAAGGGAAGAGAGAAACTTTACAGAACAAATTAAGATAAGCAAACAAAGACCTCTGCATGGCCGAATGAAAACTGGGGAACAAAGAAGAGGCCCCAAACTGTGCACCAGTGAGGGTGAAAGGAAGAGTAGGGGTGCACCTGTGCTCTGAGGGGGTCATTCAGAAGAAGAGGAAGTAAGGCTGCACGTTGGCTTTCTGCCTTGAGATCCTGGGACTAGCTGACAAAGAGGCAGCTTTTCTACTTCCCTCTAGAAAGGCATGTGGTTTTCATGGTGGAGACAGTCTAGTCCCGGTAGTTCCAAGACCACCAACGCGTGAGCAAGCGCATGGGACATTCCTGTGACTGAGCTGTGGCCGGGAAGCCCCAGTCACAATTGCCTGCAAAGAAATTTCTCAGCAGAAGTCGAATAGAGCGCAGAAGCCACAATCCCTCCCACTGTGGATCCCGTGCTGAGACCCAGATCTGCGGAGAGGTGTCGTCTATCCATGCCCCTGACTGGACTTGGGAAGAGGTTAGGCAGTGCTTCTCGGCTGAGGGCAACGGACCCCCAGGGGACGTTTGGCAATATCTGGAGATGTTTTTTATTGTCATGACTAGAAGTTGCTGCTGGCTTTATGGGTAGAAGACAAGGATGCTGCTAAATATCCTACCAGGCACAGCAGCCCTTAAAAAGAATTATCCGGTAACCATGGCTGAGGCTGAGAAACCTGGGGCTAGGGCAGGAAGCAGTGAAGGAGGAGAAGAGGCTGCACCACCCAGGATGGTGGCAATGACTGATGTTCAAGTTCAAGAGATAAAGCAAAATTTCAGAGTTCCGGGTTTTACTACCAAGAACGAGGTTTTGAATGAGCCTGGCCTCGTCTTCTCTCTTGTACTCCAGCATTCCGAGGTACTCCTTGGGTCCTGAGGTCAGGTGCACATCACTGGCTGTAGACAGAGGTAAACAGTCAGTTAAATACACAAAAACAACTTCCACAGGCCTTATAATGGGACTATTCTGTCTCCTTCTACCGTGTTCTGCTTGGTTTGCACATGAACTCCTGTGGGTTTCAGATAAATAAAAACTTTTTTGAATCCTGAGGAATTTCTTCTGGTAGTGATCCTTATCTGTTAGTATATCCATGAGTATAGCTGCTGCTGAGGAGGCTGAATTACCCCTGAAGAAATCCTGACGAGTGCCTGGTGCGTACCCAGCACCATAGGGGCATGAAAGCGATCCACAATGCAGCTCCTGACTTCAAGATCTGATGCTGTAGTCACGGAAGCAAGACCCATGAAACGTTGGCATGCGCAGCACCAAACTGCATGGTGTTGAGGGACTGTGTTAGTGTCCTAGGTGCTGCAACAGGTCAACACAAACTTAGCGACTTAAAACAACACAAAACTTTAATCTTACAGTTCTGGAGGTCAGAACACTAAAGTAGATCTTATGGGGCTCAAATCAAACTGTCATCAGAGCCGCGTTCCTTCTGGAGGCCGCAGAGGAGAATCCGGTCCTTGCCTTTTCCCGCTCTGGAGGCTGCCTGCGTTCCCTGGCGTGCGGCCGCATCACTCCGACCTCCACTTCGGTCATCGCATCTCGCCCTCGCCGTCTGCTGTGGTCACATCACCTTTTCTCACTCCGACATTCCTGTCTCTCTCACTATATTGGGTCCATGTGGATAATCTGGAATAATCTCCCCATCGCAAGGTCCTTAACTTAATCACATCTGTAAAATCCCTTTTGACACGCAAGGAACACATTCCCAGGCTCCAGGGATTGGGAGAAAGACGTCTTTGGGTGGGCCACAGCCTGCCTTCTGGTCCCCAAAGGGTCATGTACATTCTGAGAGAAGCTGTGATGGCAGAAGCAGAGGCTAGAAAGTTGACATTGGAAGAGGCCAGGGAACAGGCCCTCCCCCGAAGGCTCCAGAAGGAATGTGGTCCAGCTGACATTTGATTTTAGCACAGTGAAAACCATTCTGGACTTCTGACTTCTAGAACTGTAACCTAATCAATCGGTGTTCTATTAAGTAATTTTGTGGTGATGTTACAGCAGCCATAGGAAATGAATGCAGGGACCATAAGAGTTCACACAGAGGTGAACTGGAATTGTGGAAAATGCTGAAGGAAGCAGCACTCCAGTTGGGCCAAGAAAAGTGAGTAGCCTTTGGTGACAGTAAAAGAAGTGTAGATAAAGAATTAACACACCTCTGTACTACTGCATGAGAATTTCTCTTTTAACTTACAAGCTCTGATCCCTTGGAGACGGATAAAGGTAGAGTGTCAACTGTTTTAGTAAGCAATAGGAAGAATGACCACTGACTGGCAAACTGCATCTGGACCAGGAAGAGCAATAAAGGAAGCAGAAATGCCTGATGAGGGCATCATACTTTGGGTTTTCTCAAGTGTGATGACGTACAGATCTGGGCATGTTCCTTGCAGGAACCCTGGGAGCTAGTGCCACCTGTGCGGTGAGCATGGCATACTGGCCTTGCCGGCAGCCCTGAGAATGGCCTTGGGAGCAGATCCTCCACCCCCGTTAACCCTTCAGATGACTGTGTCCCTGTTGACAACTGGACTGCAACTCAGAGCCAGAAGCACGGAGCCAGGCTGCTTCTGGATTCTTGACCCTCAGAAGCTGCATGTAACAACACACTGATTGTCATTGGAAGTTGCCAGATTTGGGGTAATTTGTTATGGGACAATAGATAACTAGCACAGGAAGGGAAGCCGACGCGTTCTGCTTTACACATGTTGGGGTGGAGGTGATAAAGGCGGAGGACGTAATCTCAGAGGCAAAAGGGACTGAGATTCGGAAAAGAGGCGAGGTGTGGGAAGTAGATTTTGGAAGTTCTTATGTAGAGACGACAGATCATCCATCAGTCCCAACAGCGGGGACACAATGAGGGGTCGGGAAGGAGAGACATGGTTATTATCCGAGGGGTGGTGAGCGATCTGCCTGCCTCGAAGGATCTCTCTTTACATCAGCCATTACCGAGCCCCCAAATCCACCAGTTGAGAATCATTCCTTTGGGTTTCAAAGACTTGGGACCACATCAAAAAATAAACACTTCACCAGCGCACGTTGACCTTAGCTGAAAGTTCAAGAAATAAGAAAGCGAATGTTATTTTTCCCACCTTTTTCAATTGTCTTAGTGAGAGTCTTAACTTGATCTTGTAGCTTTTTAATCACTCTGTCCTTCATGTCCAACTGTTCTTCCAGATCCTACAGAGATCAAAAGAAACAAGGATGGCAGCTTAGAAGCATCTAAATTTATTTTTTGGGAATAGCTTTATTAGGCTATAATTTACAGAACATCCAATTCACATACGGTTTAGAGTTTACTATACAGCGCAGTGTTTTTCATTAGTCTGTGTGCAAGCATCGCCGTTATCTAATTCCAGAACATGGTCACCATATCGAAAAGAAGCCTGTGCTTTTCCCTGTCACCCCCTGGCGCCCCGCCCCCTTCCAGCGCCTGGCAACCACTCGTCATCTTCCTTCTGCCCCGATGCACCTCTGGTCTGGCTTCCTTCCTTCAGCGAATGTTTTCAAGGTTGATCCATGCTGGGGCATGTGTCAGTGCTTCGTTCCTTTCTGTGGCCGACTAATATCCTATTGTGTGGATATACCACACTTATCTGGATCTATTTCTCGCTTAATAAATAAAGTAATGCTCATTGTAGAGAATTAAAAAATATGAATGTGCGAGATTAAATTAATCTCTTTGAATGTCAGAGGCTGTAGGCAGAGAAACTCTTCAGAGACTGGAGTCCTGGCTTTGCCTGTCCTTCCCTAAAAGGGGTGGCCTTGCCCAGGCTGATTTGGACTCCAGATCTGGGAAAGTCCGAGGTGCCAGTCTTAACAGCACCATGAGGTCTCTATTATTTGAGAGGCAAAAATAATATCTGGTTTTAATTTGGAGCTTCTTTGATAAATAGTAAGATGATCAGTATAAGTTTTTAAAAGTTATTTCATTTCTAATAAGGATTTTCTCTGACTCAAAGGGTCATATATGGGGTTAAATAGTGCTACCTCAAAATTCATGTCCACTGAGAACCCCGAATGTAACTGTATTTGGAGATAGGGTCCTTGCGGTTGTAATTAAACTAAGGATCAGGGTGATATCACCCAGGGTCAGAGAGGGTTCTATGTCCAATGACATTGTCCTCATGACAGACAGTGAAGGGCAAAGAGACACACAGAGGGAGGCCAGCAGAAGACACCGGCAGAGGCAAGGCATGCCAGGGGTCACCAGAAGCCGGAAGAGGCGAGGAAGTCCTCTTCCCTAGAGACTCCAGAGGAGTGTGGCCGTGCCAACACTTTGAATTTGGACTTCCGGCCTCTACAAGTATGAGAGAACAAATCTGTATTGTTTTAAGCCACCCAGTTTGTAGTCATTTGTCATGGGGGCTCTAAGGAACAAAAACCGGTAAGCCTCATTTGTGGGTGAAATCCACCATCTAATTTAAAAGTACTACATACCTCTGTGGTACACTCATCTGTTCATTTGTAACACTGGGGCTACCCACCGGTTTAGGGGTAGTTTGTTGGCATGAACATGTGGATATAACTGCTCCCCAGCTCAGGGCTTTGCGGAAGCAGCAGGGCCGGCCCGTGCCCACCTGGGAACAGAGCCACACCCACGGGGGCTCCTGAGAAGGGGCACTGAGTGGGACCCCACGGTTCCTGGAGCATCAAAAACAAACTCCCACACCTCCTGCACAGTGAAGGGACTGACACATACCCAGAGTGACACACTCACAGCTCAGGAACGGCAGTTCACACGGACAAGACGTGCAACATGCACACGACCCACCCACATTTCCACTGGCCCCAATTGAGACCCCAGAGACACACAGGCAGGCAGGACCGCCTTGCACACACGTCCAATGGGCAGCTGTTTATTTGGTGTGATTTGAGGAGTCTATTCTCTGAGAAAGTTGTATCCCCCTGGAAAGAGATGGCCATCATCCAGGTGCCCCTGACTGGAGTTTGTTACTTCCTGTTAAATACTAAACTCCCTGGATTCCTCTTTCTTAGATATAATTACTCTTCAAAGTTAAATCCTGCCACAGTAAATATGACTTTAGCCTATCATGGTTGGTTTTCCGGTGACACCGAAAATGGGGGACCCTGACGATGGGGAGCAGGGCCTGTGGACACGTCCAGGCTGTCCACTGTGCTGGTTGCAGTCGGAGAGGCTACCAGGCCAGCCAGGGGCCCGAGAGTTTCCAACTCCCAGGAAAGCACCCATCAGCTCCTTTGGAGCCTCTTAGTCCCATAGGTTTCACACACCGAGAAAACTTCAAAACAATTGCTGGGGACTGACATGGAGTTGCCCAGTTTCATTTTTATAAGGGCATTTTCAGTTTGATGAAGACTTTAATGATGTAAATTCTGTCATCTACTACCACAACCATTTCACAGAAGAACACTTTAACTATAACATTTGTAGGAAGGACATACCCCCAGAAGAAAACATGGGCACTGTCATCTCGGATGGTGCTATCCATGGGACAGAGCACAGGGCCCTGCGCCACCTCACCTCACCTCTCCTCTTGGCCTCCCTTTATTTACCAGCCACACCCTGTAAGTCCCGAGACTCCCCAGCAGTGGGCTCAACCTCAGAGGCCACCTGTCTACTGCTGTGCATCACATGCTTTAGGCGGCACGTCCCCCATTCTGTGACATCTGCACACAGGCAGGCAGTCATTTATCAACAACTGAGGAAACTTCTCACCCTGTTTTCCATAGCCAGACGAGACGCTTCCTGCTGGAAACGACTCTCTACTCCACTTTCAGCTTCCGGCATTTCTTGAATCTTATCAACCAGCTTCTCTTTCTCTTTGGTGTGCATTTCATTCTGGGCTTCTATGGTCCTGAAGAAAGGAGAGAGGAAATTTCAGTGTGGGCTTGACTGTCATGGAGAGGTCACTCATTGCCATCACAAGCACTGATATTTCCAAAGATAGAAAAATGCTCTGGCCAATTTATGTGTAAAGCAACAGGACCTGAAGAGAGGAGTCCTTGAAGGGGGTGGAAAGAGACCAGGGTTGGCTGGGGTATAAAACGGTCTATGGGCCGCCCCAGTCTCCTTAACCTAAGAGGTTCAAGCCCCCACCCCGCCTACACCTACACCCCTTGACTGCGCCCATGGAACATCTGCACCCACTCAGACCCTCAGGACCAAAAGCTTCCTTATCTTCTTTGTAAACAGCCTGGGGATCAGACACTCAAAAAGCCGGGAGTCAGAGAGAGAAGAGGGAGCCCATCAAAAGAATTACAAAATAGTCATGGATGTGCAGGACAGCATGGAGAATAAGTTATAACACTGTCGTAACTGCATGTTGTCAGGTGGGTACGAGACTCAGCGGGCTGTACTTTGTAAGACACGTAAGGGTCTAATCACTACGTCGTACACCTGAAACTAATATAATATTTTATGTCAACTGTAATTGAAAAATAAGTTAACGAAAAAAGAAGAGAGCTCCAGAATGGTATCTCAGAATGGTACTTTCCTAATGGCTGCTCATTTCTTCCTTACCCTATCAATGAAGTCGCAGGACTAAAACATGCTCTCTGGGACACAGTGTCCATTAATTGCTCTGAAAATTAAGTATCTCAACAACTGGCAGCAAAACAAAACATTCCTTTTTAAAAATTATATTTTATTGGTTATGCTATTACAGTTGTCTTGATTTTTCCCCCTTTGCCCCCCTCCACCCAGTACTCCCCACTCCCTCAGGAAATCACCCCACCATTGTTCCTGTCTATGGGTCATGCATGTAAGTTCCTTGGCTTCTACATTTCCTCTACTGTACTTGACATCCCCATGGCTATTCTGTAACTACCTATTTGTACTTCTTTTTTTTTTTTTTTTAAAGATTTTATTTATTTTTAGAGAGAGAGGAAGGGAGGGAGACAGAGAGGGAGAGAAACAGCACTGTATGGTTGCCTCTCACATGGTCCTCACGGGGACCTGGCCCGCAACCCAGGCATGTGCCCTGACTGGGAATCGAACTGGGACCCTCTGGTTCCCAGCCCGCGCTCAATCCACTGAGCTACGCCAGCCAGGGCCCTATTTGTACTTCTTAATGCCCTCACCTCTTCACCCATTCTCCCACATCCCCCCTCCCATCTGGCAACCATTAAAATGCTCTCTGTATCCATGATTCTGTCTCTGTTCTTAAATAAGTCCCTTTAACATTTCATATAATAATGGTTTGGTGATGATGAACTCCTTTACATTTTTCTTGTCTGGGAAGCTCTTTATCTGCCCTTTGATTCTAAGTGATAGCTTTGCTGAGTAGAGCAATTGTGGCTGTAGGTCCCTGCTTTTCATAACTTTGAATATGTCTTACCAATCCCTTCTTGCCTGCAAAATTTCTTTTGAGAAATCAGCTGACAGTCTTATGGGAACTCCCCTATAGGTAAATAACTTCTTTTCTCTTGCTGCTTTTAAGATTCTCCATTTATCTTTACCTTTGGCATTTTAATTATGATGTGTCTTGGAGTGGGCCTCTTTGCATCCATCTTGTTTGGGACTCTCTATGCTTCCTGGACTTGCATGTCTACTTCCTTCACCAAATTAGGGAAATTTTCTTTCATTATTTTTTTTTCAAATAGATTTCCCATTTCTTGCTCTTTCTCTTCTCTTTCTGGCACCCCTATTTTGCAAACGTTGGAACTCTTGAAGTTATTCCAGAGGCTGCTTATACTATCCTCATATTTTTGGGTTCTTTTTTCTCCTTGTTGTTCTGGTTGGTTGTTTTTTGCTTGCTTATGTTCCAAGTCATTGATTTGATTCTTGGCTTCATCCACTCTACTGTTGTTTCCCTATAAATTCTTCTTTATTTCAATTAGTGTATCCTTCATTTTTGCCTGGATCTTTTTTATGCTGCTGAGGTCCTCACTAAGTTCCTTGAACATCCTTATAACCAGTGTTTTGAACTTTGCATCTGGTAGATTACTTATGTTTATTTTGTTTAACTCTTTTTCTGGAGTTTTAATCTGTTTATTTGGGCCATGTTTCTTTGTCTCCTCATTTTGGCAGCCTCCCTGTGTTTGTTTCTGTGTATTAGGTAGAGCTGCTATGACCCCATCTTAGTAGTGTAGCCTAATGTAGTAGGTGTCCTGTAGGGTCCGGTGGCACAGCCTCCCCTATCTCCCAAGCTGGGTGCTTGAGATGTGCCCTTCATGTGGGCTGAGGGTGCCCTCCTCTTGTAGTGGAGTCTTGGTTGCTGTTGGCAGATCAATGGGAGGGATTTACCCAGGCCAGTCAGCTACAAGGATTGGCTGTGACCACTGACCACCAACCACTACCCTCCATGGAGGATCAGTTGTGCAGGGGCAGGGCGGTGGTGCTCTGACAAGGTCTGTAGCTGTCCACTGGGTATTTCCCAGGTGGTGCAGGCCAAGGTCAGACCCTACCTGTGTTTTGCCCAGGGCCACCCCGTCTGAGCTATGAAGCCACCTGAGATAGCTGCTACTTGTGCTGGGCTTGGGGATTCCCAGGTGAAGCCAAGCTGTGAATCTAGACTGGCTTCTGCTAGTGCTGGGCCTGAGGCTCACTGAGGCCAGCTATTGGTTGTTTGACAGGATTTAGTAAGTTGTGCAGCATGAGCCAAGACCAGCCATTCATATGGTAAAGCAGCTTGAGTGGACTGGTAAATTAGGTGAGGTAGAGTCTTTGGGGATCTTCAAGGCTAGTTAAACAGTGTTAGCCAGGTTGATGGAGTCTCAGATATGGCATCAACTTGCTGGCTGTGTGGCTGTGTTGGGGGAGGGTTTAGAAAAGGGACAACGGTCTCTGTTCACTTTGATGCCAGACACTTCAGTTTCTCTCAGTATGCCATTTATGCCTTTAAGGTGCTACCATGGTGCTGGAGCTCAGAGGCAGTGAGTGTGAGTAAGTGATTCTGTGTGTGGGTTCTTTAAGAGGAACTGGTTGGGGCTCCAGAAATTTCTTCCACTGACTCAATTCCTGCTGGGTTGTGTGGCCAGAAGTTGTGGGGACTTACCTTCTTGGCAATGGAACTCTGGGCTAGTGGGTCCTGGTGTGGGGCTGGGACTCCTTGCTCCTGAGATATCCTTCCCAAATTTTTATCCACCATACATGGGTGTGGGACCAGCCCATTTTGCATCTGTGCCCCTCCTACCCATCTGGATGGATGTGGTTTCTGTAATTCCGTAGTTGTCAGACTTCCATTCAACTCGATTTCTGATGGTTCTGAGTGATGGTTGTCCTATATTGTAGTTGTAATTTTGATGTGGTTGGGTGAAGAGGTGTGCCATGTCTGCCTACACTGCCATCTTGACTGGAAATCTGCTCCAGAGCATTTTCCTCGCAAAGATCCTCTAGGGTACCAGGCGCTCTGCTGGTCAGGATATAACAAATCTGGGGGGATTATCAGTGAAGATATTCTATCAACATGGCTTTTAAGCTTTATCCTAAATGGTCTGCTATGAAAAAATATGTTCTGTCTCCCACAATGTTTTCTGTTTAATCAGTTTTTTGAATGGACAATTCATGTCCACGTGGTGTAACGTTCTAAGGGTTTAAAAGTGTACATGGTGAAGAGTAAGTCTCCTCCCTTCCCCTCCCCAGTGCACCAGCCATCCTGGGAGGCAACGAGTTTTGTTCGTTTTGTTTTGTGCATTGTCCCACACAGGTGTGTGTGCGTACACATGTATTCTCTTCCTCACACTTCAATGCTAATATATTATACACCTTAATTAGCACCTAGCTTTTTAAGCTTAGTAACACATCTTGGTATCTCCCACGATTTCAGAAAAGCAGGTCATGAGCATGAACTTGAGGTAATCCATGTTAACACTTACCTTTTTTGCATTCCTTCTTCTTCTTGACTGCCATTCACCTGATTGGATAATTCTTCTACTTTTCCTGCAGTGAGAAGAACTGTCAGGACCTCCGGGGCCATATCACTGGTTCCGATGTGGGCCGGGTCCTATGTACAGTTTGTCAGGGGTCCTACGCTGTACTCAGCCAGAGATTAGGTTTCGTTTGACCTGAACAGTGTTTAAACTATTTGTAAGCCATTATTTTAAAATTGTGATATTTCACATAAAAATGGCTCCTCTTTTAAAAACAGGAATATCAAGCAACACTGGGGCCAGCATTCCTACTTGGCAACAATCACCAGAGCCTGGAGGCAGCTTCCCCCTTTAAATGCCCATGGACCTTATTATAGCCCCGCCCAGCCCACTTCTCACATTTATGTCACATGCCTGGCCGGTCGGAAAGTCAGAGTTTGAGACTCCTGGGTACGATGACTTTTCTGTCATTTCCTACAGAGAGGGCACCGTTTTCTAAAAAGAGGTTCCAGTTACCTTTCATGTTTTCCATTTGTTCATTCAGGCGGATTTCAAGGTCTTGCTTCTGTTTCTCCAGTTCTGAAATTTGTTGTTTAAAGTCTGGGATCATCTAAAGAGAAGAATTAGAAATATTAGAGTATAAAATACTTTATCTATGAACTTTAAAATCTCAGAGCTGGTCAGAAGCAAACTAAACTGTCTAGGGGTTTAACCCCATTGAACATACATCTAGTAAGTTGTGTAAGAAAGCCAGCCAAGACGTTAGACTGGATTGGAATCACTTTTGTACCTCAAGACCTACATAGTCACAAGAAATACCAGCATGCTCAGAGGAAGTAGCCGCCACACAGCCACAGTCCCCACATCACCGCTATCTCCTGGAGAGAAGGAAGTGTGCCGTCTCGGGGAGGGGCTGTGGGAGCACTCTGTGCTGAGCTGAGGGAGGGGTGATGTGAGGAAATGGCCACCAGCCTCCTTGGTCCAGACCCAGAGACATCACCTCCTCACTCAGGGACAGGAAAATCATCTCAAAGGGGTCCCACTGCGCCCTTTGAATTCCAGGCTGTGCTCTGTTAGTGGAGGTCTGGAATCATCCAGCATGTTTCTCAATCCTTTGTCCTTGTCTATAAAGGTTTTTAAATGTCCATCACCTCTACCCTCTGGCAGGTAAAAATAGTTTTTCTGTTGTCCAAGTTTGTAAAAACACCCATGCCTCTGAAGTTCAGACAAAGAATACTTGTGTGATTGTGCAATGGGATTTCCCTACATATTCCTCACGAAAGTTTTACCCAAGGAATAAACAAAGATGTGAAGGTCCTTAACTACTGGTCCTCATGCCTGCTATGGGAGGGTCACATCTCTTCACCTGCTGACACAGACCTGAGATTTCCTAGTAGTTCCAGGGGAGAGAGAGGAGGAGGAGGCAGTAAAGAAGCTGAGAAGGGACAGTTGGTGAAGTGGGATGAGGCACTGAGGACAGGGTGGTGTCCCCGAAGCCACCAGAACAATAAGGAAGGAAAGGGAGTAGTTAAGTCATCGGGTGTGGCTCAGAGACGAAGACAAGGGTGAAATGAACCCTATGTGCTCAGCTCGATGTGGACAGATTCCATCGGTGGGAGAGGGCATGTGACGGAGTGGGGTGGCCACGCAGTGAATAGGAGGCAAATGGAGAAATCACAGTTGGATGACCACTGAGAAGTCTGGTCAACTCCCCCAAAGAAATGGGGTAGTGGCTACAGGAGATGTGGGGCCAAGAACAGGATATGCTGTGAGTGAGGAGATCTCTGAAGCATTTCTCCACACCAAGAGGCATGAGTTAGAAGAAAGGATGAGACACGCAGTGGGAAAGAACAGGCAGCACGAAGGGGAGGTGAGGGGCACGGGCAGAGAGACTGACCTCCTGAATGCATGCCCCTCTCAAGAGCCACCCTTTACCTTTACGGGTTTTTTTTGTCACTTTCCAAGGGGTTAGGGCTAGATTTTTTTTTAAAACTTAGATTGAAACACATGCACAATTTAGACCCATCCTATGGGGGGAAGAACATTCTCAAATCAAAGTGTGCTCTAGCCTGGGTTAATTTAATAGTTTCTCTTCTGACCCAATTATTTTACTACTAGAAAACATAAGTCGGATCCATTGTTTTATTGCCAAGAAATGGAATTTTACTCCACTAACGAATAACATCTCCAGAATAACAGCCACAACCGGGGCCCATGGCTGAGACCGTACCATGTTCTCTGATGTCAGCCTGGTAACTTCATGACGAATACTTTCATTGATGTCATTTTCTTCTCTAAATAATTTCTGCAGGTGATTTATTTCTTGACTTAGATGCACCACTTTGAAGTTCAAAGCTTCAATCTCCTTCTCATAGCAATCCTTCTGGGACTGGAAATGGCTCTCCAAAACGCTGGTAGAGGAGGGGCCAAGAAGTTAGCCACAGGGGCGGGACCCCGCCGGGCTGGCGACTGAGAGCATGAGCTTCGAAGACCCACAGCTAGAGCCGCGCGCAAGCACGGAACTTCCCTTTCGCGCCCATCGTCACAGGCTGGGCGTTAGGAACACAGAATAAGAAAATCCTTCTAGCTAGTTAGGAAGCATTATGTAGCAGTAACATGCAGGTAATAGGAAATATTATTTTAGACATTGTTGAAATTACATTTTTACTCTAATAGTTTAAAAGTGCGTTCTGTATGACGCAACAGTGGTAAAGATACATTTCATGGTACATTTGTCAAAGCCGACAGAGTATATGATGTCAAGAGTGAACCTCACATACACTATGGACTCTGGTGAGGACAAGGTGTCGGTGTAGGCTCGTCAGTTTCTAACAAGCGCGACCTTTTGCCGGAGGTGTTGATAACGGCTGAGTCCGTGCGGGGTCGCAGGTATATGAGAACTCCCTGAACTTCTGCTGAACTTTGCTATAAAACTAAAACTGCTCTAAAAAAATAAAGCTTATTAACATAAAAAATGCAGCAAACTACTTAAATTTAAACACTTCTATATATCTATGGCAACATGGCTCAACTTAAATAATCAACTTATTTGATGTAATCAGTGTTTACTGTAGAGGTTATGAGTTTTTTTGCCCAGCATTTATCCTATAAACAGAGTGTTCTTTGTTACTAATTACTTAATGCTCAAAGAAATATTTTCAGTGATTATTAGGTCATTCTACTATAATAAATTTATTTTGTGTATCAAATCTATGTAAGATAAACTTCTGACTTTCCAAAAATCTATTATCTTTGAAAAAACTAAAAAAAAAAAAAATCAAACCCTGAGGGGACTTTCTCACCGGGTTGCTTTCTTTAGTCCTTCATAAGCAAACCAAAGTTCTCCATCCTCATTTAAATGTTCCAGATCTTCTACAGACAGCCTGGAGAACAAGGAGAGTAAGAAAATCCAGTATCTCTCTCATGTGTTACATGTTTTTAAATGTTTGATAATTCAAAAATGATTACCTGCTTTTTACATCTCCAATCTCATAGCTTTCAAGAAGTTGTTTGGTGATCTCTGACATCTTTTCTGAGAGGAAAAGGCAGAGCCGTGTAAATTATGTTCTCGCATGAACTCTCTTCTCCTTTCCCTTTCCAGGGCCGTCTCCTAGCGTCACAGGGCCTCAAGCTAACCAGCAGCTAAGGAGCCTGCCAGCTCTCCGGCCAACCAGCCACTCAGCTTACCATATATCCAGCCAACCCGCTACCCAACCAGCCTCATGCCAGTCAGAGGACACATTTCCTTAGCAAGGACACTTCCCATAAATGCAGTCTGCACCCCATGGGCTCAGTGACTCAGATTTGTATTACCTCTCATTTCCCGCTTTTGTGACTGCACATGTTTTTCCACGTCTATCTTCTGTGTCTGAAGTAGCTCTATCTCCTTTTCAAACTCGGAGATGGTCTGAATCACACAATGACCATACCAGGTGAGGAAAAAAGACAGCTATTATCATTTATATCAAAGGGAATGCTCTTTCGGGGCTGTACATCTGTGCAGGGCGTGCTCACTGCAGTTTCTGAAACTCT
This sequence comes from Micronycteris hirsuta, assembly GCA_004026765.1. Classification (NCBI taxonomy): domain Eukaryota; kingdom Metazoa; phylum Chordata; class Mammalia; order Chiroptera; family Phyllostomidae; genus Micronycteris; species Micronycteris hirsuta. The sequence continues at coordinate 39,637 of PVJI01000495.1, forward strand.
TGTTAAACCATCACTGCCCATACATACGGTGCGGCCTTGAGACATGTTTAACTGCCCAAAATATTGTTAATTATTCCCAGATCTACCTGGTTGTATCGACAGACTTGGTTTCCCCACTTAAAGAGAAACAATAACTACTTACTACAAGCTTAGGTGGGGCGGGGAGGAAGGGGCACCAGGAGAAGTAAAATTGAAGGGTCTAAATTCTCTTTTGCTGCACGATGAAGTCTTGGATGCGAGGGTGCGGGCGAGGCTGCCAACTTTGGAAGTGCAGATTTGGGATCCGGCTAGGATCAGATGTGGAGCAGTGGCAGGCCAGGGCACCCCCAGGAGGTTGGGGGGTGGGATGTGACGGGGGTTCACCAAGGGGCAGCCCTAGTTGTGGGGAGGAAGCTGTATTCTGCCTTTATTTACCATGTGAGCTCAGCTGGAGGAGGGAGCTCAGATCTGTGCTTTTGTAGACATGGGAGCTGTGCAGAGGTGGCTGACCCCTCACGTGTTTTGTCAGTTAGTCTAAGTGTCTAAGGGCTACCGCTCCTGCTTCTACAGGGCTGAGAAGGGCAATCAAACTGACATTTACTGATCGCTTTACATACACAACCTTTTCCTTATGATGGGCCCGTAGGTGAATAGAGCAACCTTTTATGAATTAGGAACCTGAAGCTGCATGAAGGGTAAATGGCATGTTCAGGGTCACAGGGCAAGTTGATGGGGCCCAGGGCTCTCCAATCCGAAAGCCCTGCTCTTTGTAATGTTCCGGCAGTTATTACAAGTCCTAAGTGTGTTTACTTATAGATGGATTATCACACAGATAACTTGATGATGATGCGTTTACTTTCTTTGCAAATAAGATTAATCTCCACCACATGGGAGAGTGTGGACCACAGTTTTAGTCACCAAAGAGGAAGTAAGTGACAAACAGTAGTGCCTCACCCCAAGTGCAGCCACCTGACTCCCCAAGATACAGACTGTAGCCAGATGGCATGACCCCCACAGACGGACAGCCACATTCTTATGTGACTGCTAAGAATGAAGCCATCACAGGAATATGCGGTTCCTCCTGGTCTCACAGTCCATGGGCCCCCACAGTTGGACAGCTCAGCTGTCAGTCCTAGTGATCTTCTGAACACATGGCTGTTCCATGGCAATCACAGAGAATATTTGCCAATCTTAACAAATGTTCTACTAATGTGTGTTTCACATGTTTCGTGGAAGCTTAAAAACTTTCCAGCCTTACACTGAAATGTTTCGCACTTAGGAACATAGGGACACACAGGTCTGTGTATTCCCGTAGGGAAGGGATTTCAGTTAAGCCTTGGCTGTCCAAGCACGGATCACTGCTTTAGTGGGATTGCCTGATAATAGTGTAGAATGCGAGATTCTGACAGTGAGGCAGTTTAACCGTCATGCAGGCGTTTATAGATCTATAGCAACATGATGGATTATATACGAGTTCACGTCAAGCTATAATTTAATTTGGACATATTCTTTAGGTCAGTATATTTGAATCACTTTATGTTAGAGAGTTGACCTTTAAAATACGAAAAGTATGCCCTGGCTGGTGTAGCTCAGTGGATTGAGGGCCGGCCTGAGAACCAAAGGGCTTCTGGTTCGATTCCCTGTCAGGGCACATGCCTGGGTTGTGGGCCAGGTCAGGTCCCCGGTGGGGGCATGCCAGAGGCAACCACACATTGATGTTTCTCTCTCACTCTTTCTCCCTCCCTCCCTGTCTAAAACAAATAAATAAATAAATAAATTTTAAAAATAAAATATGAAAAGCAATTATTGTTAAATCAAAGGTAGCTTGGGGGTTTATACTTGGAAGAAGTGAAGGAATCAGGGTCCTTTCACTGTTGGCCTTCAGAGGCGTTCGGCTGTCTGGTCCCCTGGGAGTGTGAAACTGCCCCCTCCGTGCAGCTGAACAGACTCAGCCAAACAGCGCGTCTGAAAGTAAGAAGTGGCTTCTACCTTTGCCTGTTTGCTCAGCCGGGCCACTTCCCCCTTTAAGCCCTCAGAGGTGATGCGCTCTTCCTCCAGCTGATGCTGCAGTTGCATGTTCTCATCCCTGAGAGCTTTAATTTCTTCTTTCAAAGAGCAGATCTGCTTCTCATAGTCTTGAGTTTTCAATTCAAAACTTTTTTCAAGGAGCCTAGGCAGCAAAAGGGAAAAAAAAATAATTCAGAATCGTTTCTAAAGGCTTTACTCTGGCTTAGAACGATATACCATTTTGAAAAGGAGCCTCCAACGAGGAGACGAGTTAATTGGGGTCTATTGTGACAGTTCCAGTGAACAATGGCCTTGTTTTTAGCTGGCTGTTTCCTGTCTGCTTAGGTGAAGAAAGCTTCCCACCCCTTCTGATCCGAGAAGCTGGGTCTACAATGGTCCCGTGCAGAGAAAACACAGAATAGGGAGGCTGGACTTAAAGATTCAGTGGTGGTTGGGCTACTGTGTCCCCAAAGCCCCCTGGTTTCATGAGGTCCTCTTGGAGAGGCCACTTCCTTCAGCAAAGACCTTGGCACATTCTGTCAAGTCCTGGCCCCTGCCAAGTTCCAAAGACCCAGGAGGGTTTGGCTTGGTCCTTAACAAGTTAATACGGTCATTTAATATGTCAAAGGGTCCAGCTCTTCAAACATTCTAGAATAAGTTTCAGCAAATTTAGGTGCTCCAAAGGTCATGAAAACCCAATTCCTCATGCGACGGTCGCTCAGTTAAATATGGGATGACTGACCAAGAAAGTAACTGAAGAGAGATACATGACCCAGACCGGCCCAGCATAGCCCATGGGGGCCCAGTTAGAACTGAGCGGCTCTAGGGGCCCGATGAGTTTGCAAAGCATCATTCTACTTGCTAAGCTGTCAACTCAACTGACTTGCCTTTATAGCACAAAGAGAAAAACCCGAAGGAAGAGAGTCCCATTCCCAACAGGTTTTTGTTTCATTTCCTTTGACAGATATTGACAAAATTTTAAACTCTGTTTTCAGGTTTTAAGAAAACCCACAGTGCTCCTACGAGGCCAGTAAACTACCTTTGAAGAAGCAGAACACGGCCAGAAGTCACATGTAAAAAGAAGCTTAAGTTTGTTGTCTAAACTACATGGGTGTGTGCCCTCAGACTGTGGGCATCTTTGCACCCCTTGAGGGTTGTGCCAGCGGCGGAGACTTCCCTGTCACGGACCGGGGCCAGACCGAGTTACAGGTGCATGCTGACGAGGACTGCAGAGAGCTCCACGTGACCTGGCCTCAGCCTAGCTCTCTAAGCCCCGTGCTCGAAATGATCTCTGCCAAGTGGTCCCAGGACACAGGGAGGTGCCAAAAACTGAGCTCCTCTCCTAGAGTTAAGAGTTCATTGAAAAACAGATTTTCAAAGTAAATCGTCAAATATCCCTATTTTTAAACTGACATAGCATCAGGAGACACTTTACCTATTTGTTAGCTCTTGGAGCTCTCCAGTGACAGTCCCTCCCCTAACTTTTGGCATCCTGCCTCCTCACCCAGGCCCAGGCTCTCCTGCTAACTGAATGCATGAGGAAGTTGTACATCCTACCACCCCAGGCAGCCCTGAGCCTCCTGGTCCCCGGCAGAGACGTGCCAAGAAGGTTCCATCTTTCCCCAATACCCTGCCATGCACTCCTGCTTTGAGATCTAAAACCTTCTAGTTGATTCCTTAAGAGAAGGGAGCCCAGACTGAAGTCTTTGGAGATTAGCGAAGGCTTTGATATTGACACAGAAAAGGTGGGGCTGGTACAGTACAAGGGGCGCTGCCTTCGTTTTTGTGATGGGCTTTATATCCCTTACTGTCTGGGACAAAAGTCAAGTTAACAGATATAAGAGGTGGGGGGAGGCTTATTTCCCTTGGCAATATTCTTACTTCTTAGACTTGATAGAAGTTGAAAGGAGTGGCAGTCTCTAAACTACTCAATGTTTTAGCAATTAAGGAAAAGCAAGAAATTCCCCGGGGGTCCACTGCCAACAACTGCAAACCTGTGCAGTGTCTCAAAGGCACACACTGTGGGCCTTAGCTCGCACAAATCCCCAGGTCTCTCACTTCCTAAAAGTGTGCACACCCCACTCTCCTGTATCTGCGCTCTGCTGTCCGCAAGCTGAGAAGCAAACTGGAAAACAGCAGGGAGAGAGAGCAGCAGTGGCTGCAAGGCAAACCAGACTGCATACACGCGTTGTTGTTCCTCCTTTTGCACGTCTTCGAAGAGCTGCTTGGTGAGGTCATCCATTTTCCCTGTGGAGAGACAATGCTTTTGGAAATATGCTTGCAAACCGAAGCCGTGACTGTTTCATATCATGTTTAGGAAAGAATGCGAGAGTAGTCATGGAGCATTTATTATTAATAGGATGAGAGTATAACTGTCACTTTTATAAATTAGAAATACGGGGGTTCAAAGTAATAATTCTCACAAATTTGCCACATTGGAATCTGTATGTAAGTTTCATTTATAGTGTTTTCATTGATCTGAATATCGTTTACTTGATTAAAATTAGGCATATTGGCTTTGAGATAGTATTATTATTAAAAGTAAGTAGAAACCCTTTGGGAGAAATGATGCATTTATGATAGGGTTTCTCAGTCTCAGCACAGCTGATACTTCAGGCTGGGGAACTCTTTATCATGGGGGGCTGTCCTGCACATCCTGGGGGGTGGCGTGGTTTCCCTGGCTTCTACCGAAAGATGTAGGAGCAGCTCCCCAGTTGTGATGACCGAAAATGTTTCCAGACATTGCCAACTGTCCCTGGGGGTCAGAGGGGAACAAAAACATCTTGACTGAGAACCAGTCACTCATGATAATCAAGAAAACAATAAAGTGTCAGTCTTCATTCGGGGAAGAGGAAGTATAAAGACGATACTGTTTCACTTAAACACAAAGTGCGGGCGAAGGGCGCACTGGACAATGAGGAAACAGTCACTGGGGTTCTGGACATTCTCTGGCTGTGACAGTCCCACGTCCCCTTCATGCCCACACACCCCAGGTGACCTTCAGAACGGGAGCAGGCTGACAGATGCAGCCCATCAAAGTCTGCTGTCCCTATTTGCACTCCGCTGACACTCGTTCTTGCCTTCTGCCTCATCTCTGGGTCCCGTCCCAGAGCGGAGCCCAGGGATGCAGTGACAACAGCAATCCTCCAAACTATTCGGTTAAAAAAACCCCTCAAAACAACAGTTTAATAGTTTGTCCAATGCAGTGTCAAATATCCCTGAATTAAAATGACCGCTTTAAAATGTCATGAGTCAGCCAGAAAATATGAGAGGAGATGCCTAAGGTTAAATTTAGAAGTTAGCATATTTGATATCATCGCGATTTTCAGTTCACTCAAAGAATTCGGTTCTGGTGCTTAACGTCTTGGGCCATTTGCAAAAAGGCGAAACAGGCTGCTCAAACGTGCCTCTCCCCCGAGACCGACGGAGTGGTGCCCAAGGCAGAATCTCAAAAAGGCAAATGACTCTGATGACACCCCTTAGGCACAGGCCACAGGGAGAGCGAAGGCTGGTGCTTTTCCCCAAACACTGTTTGCCACATGCAGGCGGTCCCTCAGGGCCAGCGCTGATAAACACGGGGTCTGGAAGTGTTCACATACTTTTTAGCAGAAGGTCTAAAATTATCTACCCAAACAGGTTAATGCTATCAATTCTGTCATTTTTAGAACACACTTGTGGGGATTTAAATTTTCTCGTGGGAAATCTCACTGAAAGAGAAACCCCAGACATTCAAGGGTAGTGTATTATAATAAAAAAGGTGACGGTGGGTAAGGCCTCCCCTAATTCAGGTTCAAAGTTTACTCATAGACCTCTGACCTCCCTCTGTTCAGCATCAGTCCGTGGAGGCAGGCTGGAGGGCACGCAGAATCTGGAGCAGGAGGTCATGCCCACCCTTGGCCTCGTCTGAACAGCCTTTCCTGTTCTCCTGACCAGGACTTGGGTGTGCTTCCCCCTGCTGACCTGTGCCTCTGTCACACTCTGACCTGAACCCCCAGGGCTCTTGTGAAGCCTCGTGCCTCGTACGCCCCACATCAGAGCTGAAGGAAAAAGACTCCTGGAAAGTGAGTGCAGTGATTTAAACTCTCCGGTCAGGAACCACCAAGCTCATGAGCCTGTTGGGATTTAGCAAGTGCTTGTGATTAGAATTCAAGTTGGAAAGCTGCAGATGGACAGAGCTAGGCTGAGAGTGGCTGCCTCGCAGCCCTAAATAAGGTGATAGCACCCTGGTTCCCAGCACCTGCATCTCACGGCCTGGGGGTGACGTGGCTCCTGAGCTCAGCAGTCTCCTTCGTTCAGCACCAGGGCCATGGCAGAGGACGTGGTAACCCTTAGACCAAGTGGTCTTGGGCAGATAAAAAACATGACTGCTAATCTCTGGCAAACAGACACTGCTCCAGCATTCGCCCGGCCACCCACCAGCACAGCCACGCACACACATCCTTTCCACTAATGATGAAAGAGGTCCAGGTTGATGTCCCAAACATTTCCACCTTCAGGGAGGCCTGGGGCAGGGATTGCTGTGCTGTCTGACAAAAGAGGGAAATAAAACAGATGGATCTAAAGGGCAAAAAGTTACCACAATTCACATATAGTTATTCTCTGTGGAGCAAAAAGTTTCTTGGTACACTAAGTATACACCGAAGATTCCTGATTCTGCCTAATAGCCAATAGTTATTTCCAGGATGACTGGACAAGGGAACATCTGGATGCACAGGTCAGACCACCCGGGGCTTTACCTTTGAGCTCTTCAGTCTGCTCCTGAAGCTTCCGCTGTATCTGCTCCTTTTGTATTTCTAGTTCTGAATTATGCTTCTGAAGCTTTGCCAATTTCTAGCAAAGGGAAGGAAAAAGAACTTTTTCGAAAACCTCATTTTAAGTTTTGTCCCCATTGTCTTTCTTGGGGAAAAGCTGTGTGTTTCCAATATACATACACCCATTCCTGCCCCTGGATACCAGCCCGTGCCAGCCCGCTGCAGGACACACGCAGGGCCCCCGTGTGACTTCAAGCAGTCACCAGTTGCCAACCTGCAGTGGCTAAAACCAAGGAGAAAGAACCAAAGCAAGGTCTCCTCAAGGTCAAGGAATCTTCTCTATCCTTTTTTTGATCTTCTCAATAGACAGGGTACTTGTATAGTTAACGTGACAGAAGTTGTTTGTGACATGATGTGGATTCCCACTTGGAGAGTGTTACGGCTCAGGAAGGAAGGACGGTGACCGTGACAGAAGTTCTGCTATTTTAGCTTCTCCTGACCAACGGCCTGCTGGGCCTGCAGGCGGTGCTGATGGACGGCCGGTGGCCCCGACAGTGTGGGCGATGCCAGCATCCAGGGGAGGGCGGAGCGGCGCCCTGGGACTCCAGGCTGCCACACCTTGGGTGCTGTAGGGCTTCGGCAAGGGCAGGAGAAGGGATGGTAATGAAGGCCACCTCCTCAGGGAATACGAGCTCGTGCTTGCGCAGGGCTCTATGATAGGTATTTGGCTACATTACTTCATCTGAAAATTTCACCCTCACAACTCTGTCAAGCCCATTTTTGTTATTTCTGTTTTACATATGAGGGAACTAAGGTTCAGAGAGGGTGAGGGTGACTTGCCCAAGGCCACCCAGCCAGACAGCAGCAAAGATAAGATTTAAACCTGGGACAGTGGATTTGTGTGTCTGCTGCTCCTCCTACTATACCACAGAGACGAGAGCCTGCCTCGGGCTTTGCCCTGCTGCTCTGGGTAAGACGGTCCAGGGCACACACCAGATGGGCAAGCCACAGGGGACGCAGGTCACCCTGGCAGAGAGGGAAGCATCCAGCCAGGCCTCCTCCTTGGCTTTTCATCATTTTACAAAAGGAGAAACTTTATGTTGTGTTTCTTAAAGCCTGGGCCTCCTCTTCTTCCCCTAGACTCCCTCCTCTGAAAGGGGGGTTCCCTCTGATGGTGGAAGCCAGCAGCAAAATCTGCTCTGCAGAAATCCGCTTTGTGGGCAAATCTGCACTGCGCTCTCTTCCACCGGGAGACGCGCGGGTACAGCCAGAGCCCCAGCCGACACAGACCTCTTCCACGGCGGCCTTGTACTTCTTCCCCTTCTCCTCATAGTTTAGCCTGTGGGCGGCTGCTCTGTCCAGTTCCAATTCCAGTTTCTGAATCTTCTCCATATCACCAGCCCGAACAGCAGCCAAGCTGGTCAGCTTCTCCACCAGCCCGTGGTTCTCTTTGTTCTGGAGAAAAGAAACAGCAGGTGCTTAGGGGTTTATCCCCAATAAAGAAGCTGTTCCATTTGCTTCTCACAACCCTTAGCACGGCATCTAAATCTTTCAGCGGTTTGGTTACGCCGACCACATTTGTCGTTATGACGGCGGGCACGAGCCTCTCCATCCCAGTGGGAACAGCGAGCCAGACCTGGTTGGGGAAGTGTGTTCCTGAGCTGGTGGTGGCCGTTTCAGTGTGGGGCCAGTCCAGTCCTGCAGTGCCGGGGCCACTCTGGTGTCGTGGGTTGAACTGTGTTCCCCACTGCCCCCCCAAATTCACGTGGTGAAGTCCTAATAGCCAGTACTTCTGAATGTGACTGCACTGGAGATGGCGTCCTTAAGGTAAATCAGAGGTAAAATGAGGTCGCATGGTAGGCCCTAGTCCAGTCTGACTAGTGTCTTTACAAGAAGAGGAGATTAGGACACAGACACATGTGGGGTGGGGGGGAAACAATGTGAGGACACAGGGAGGACATCGCCATTTGCAAGCCAAGGAGGAACAACTCAGTAGAAGCCAGTTCTGCCAATACCTTGCGCTTGGATGTCCAGCCTCCAGAACTGTGAGAAAATAAATGTTGGTTGTTTAAGCCGCCCAGTCTGTGCTAGTTTATTGTGGTAGCCCTAGCAAACTAACACTCGTCGAACGGAACTCAGGCAGTGTCAGGACTCTCACGGGGCCTGCTCCCAGCAGTTTTTTCTGCTGTCCTACACGCGCTACATAACACGCGGGCCTGTTACACAGCAGTGCAATCAGGGGAAGTTGCATCAAAATTCCAAGCTTTTTTGCTGGCACATTTATCCATTCACTAAAGATCCTACGGTATAGTTTAAGGCTAGATTTAAAGTTCACCTTAGGAGAACCTCCATATAAACTGAGGCAGGTCCAGGAGTGAGTTTTCTAGATCTGGACGCTGCACATTCCACAGCTCTTGCCCACTAGTGGAGAGCATGTGGATTTTTTCCTACCAGTGGGAATGGCATGGGGAGTCTTGTCAAATGAGGCAGAGCTGCAGCTAGACCATATGGACCTTTGGGCGAGTTAGAGAGTGGCGGCTCCTCTGAGCCAATACATCCCTGAGGGGGCAATGACTCGGCATGCAGACAGAAGCTTTGTGCAAATTAAAAAGGCACTCCCGCCTCAAGGCAGCCCAGCTCTGTGCCAGTACACAGGGGTTGGCAGGCAGACTCAGGCTGGATTTCAGCCCCACCTGGCCCCCTGGGCAGGGCCCTGTGCGGTGTGCACCCCACATGGCCACGGGCAGCGGCCCTTGACAATGTGCAGTGTTCCAGCTCACGGTCCGTGCACACTGTCTGAACATCCTGATGTGGGTATAACATTTACTGCATAGCTAAGGAACTGGCTCGGAACAAAACGTATCTATTAGGAAAAACACATATGAAAGATGCAATATGAACACCTACCTGATCTTCTAGCTTTTTCTGCAAACGCTGGACCCTGTATGTAAGCTGAATGTTGAGCACAAACCGTCGGATATTCTGGAATCTGCGTCTGGCCAGCCAAGCCCGAGCATATTTCTGAAGGATCACAGCCTTGTGTTCCTCCAGCATCTTTAAAACAAGATTTTTGTGAGATGCAAACTGGATCTCCACTCTTTCTCTCATCAACTCCTCCGACGCTGGGAGATGCAACTACCAAAATACTCCCACAGTGTAAAACATGAATTTCTTGTAATCATCCCACAGAGACCTACAGTACACCTTTGAAACAGACCTATAATAGACTTTGAAACAATAAACAAATTCCACCTGTAGCAGACATGTATGAGCATTCAATACCAGAACTTCCTGCTCTCTAGCAAAGCCTTCCTGTAAAAACACGACCTCACTGCAGGAACACCTGAGAGAGATTGTGCGTTCCGTTCCAGACCACCACCGTAAAGTGGGTATTGCTGTAAAGTGACAGCAACCGGAATTTTGGGGTTTCCCAGTGCATATGATTATGTTTACACCACACTGTAGCTATTAAGTGTGCAATTGCATTATGTCTGAAAAAAGCACGTAACAACTAAAAATACTTTATTGCTAGACAATGCTATCCATTGTCTGAGCCTGTTGGAAAAATGGTGTCGATAGACTTGCTCGACATGGAATTGTCACAAAGCTTCAACTTACATATTTTTAAAACCCCACAATATCTGCGAAGTGTGATAAAATGAGGTGTGCCTGTACTGCTGATGAAACACGACGTGAGCACGTGGTCTTGGCCGCACCTTTCGATACCTCCTCCTCGCCAGGAACCCTCGGGTGTAGGCCTGGATGGTGACGGTGGCCAGGCGAATCAGCTGGTACAAACTGCGAACGAGATGCCCGCGGCAGTGCTTCTGAATGATGATGGCTGCCCACGCCTCTTTCAGGGCCGCTGCGGTAACAGCTTTCCTTGGGTGAGGAGAACGTGGAGTCAGTCCGTTACCCACAGAGCACTGACTTCTGCAGCACAACTAGCTGTGCAGCTCTCCCCTACTAAGGAACGGCCAAACGTTTTGCAAACCTACACATTGTGCTCTACAAGTGGTCTACTGTACTGCCCGCTTGAGATCAGTCATTATTGTCTCCCCATTCACTCTGAGCTGAATGTGGATGTGCTCCAGGCACAAGGAACCACGGGGAATGGTCCCGCTCCTCATATCCAGGCTGACACTCCACCTCGCTCGTGCCCACACAGACTGTGACGACAACCTGGGCTGTGGTGTTGCACCTGCTCACTCCTCCGTTCATTCTTGTGGGGAATCGCGCCGAAGGCTCTAGATCAGGGATTGGCAAACTGTGGCCCTGGCAGCAAACCTGCAGCTTTCCACCCGTGATTGTCAGGTTTTACTGGCACACACCGCGCCTATTTTTTACAACATTCCCTATGGCTGATTTAATGCTACAAGGGCCGAGGTGAATGGCTGTGAGAGAAACTGCAGAGTCCCAGAAGCTCAAAGAATTTTGCCCTTACAGACAAGTCTGCTGGCTCCCGTGGAGAAGACAAAGTTCTTATCTTCAGAATTTAAAACCTCATGGAACAGACAGACATTTGGATGGCCAAGCGGGATTTGAGAAAAATAAAATGACTACTAAAATAGCCATAAGAGATAGCTACAGAACCGCTTGGGGAGGGCTGATATTTGAGCCAGTCCCTGACAGAAAAGAAATTCTGTAGACAACAGCAAAAGTTGGAAAGGGGACTGAGAGACCAGCGGAGGCGTGGAAGGACCATGCAAAGGCATGGAGGCCTAGTGGTGCCTGAAATATTCGGAAAAAGAGAATCTCTCTAAAATTGCTAGAATATAAGCTACATGGAGAAAATTATCAGTCAGTGAGGTTAGAAGAATAGATAGGGACCATCTGTTGTTAAAATATATATAATTAATGAGAAATATATATGTGAGTATGTATATATGTGACACCTACTACGTGACAGACACTGAGCTGAGTCCTAGGCATGGATGTGATGGGAACCAGACAAGTACGGTCCTTGTCTTCACGAACGTCCATTCCTATGAATGCATTGAGGCCACGGGGGCCTTGAGTAGCATGTCAAAGATGGAACGCTCTTCTGTGGGAAACAGGCCACTGGAAGGATCAGGGCAGGAGCAGAGCACTGGCTCAGACGGACTCTGCTTTAGGGAGATGGAGAGAAAGGCAGCGGTGAAGGGACATGCTCTAAGGGTGCAAGGCAGGTGGTGATGAAGGCCTCATGAGGGGCAGGTGCCCGGGAAATGGAATGAGTGGGGCAGGCACAAGAGGCCAGTGAAAGGGTGCATGGAAGAGTCAGGCCTCTGTGACTCCCATGTGGAAGGGGAGCATAAGTTCAGGGAAGAAGGAAACTCAAGGGTTTCCTGCCCCAGACACCACTGTTATTAACTGGACGTAGAGGCATGGGAGGGTGAGTCTGGCTGCACGTGTGTGGACGCGGCTGCCTGGGGCAGTGGGGGCTGCAATGGCAAGTCCGGTTTGGAGCGTGCCGAAATGAAGGCTGTGTGGGCCAACCATGTGGAGCTGCCAGACGCTGCTGGGGGTCAGGCTCAACGACACACCTGACTTCTCAACCACGGTAAGAGCATACCCAGGAAAGAGCCAGGCAGATGTGCAGAAGCATACCGTGCTTTCTGTGAAGAATGCCTGTCCCATGGGCCAGCCCAGTGCGGCCTTTGGAAGTGCGCAGGAATAGCTGGGATGGGCACGGCTGGTGGAACTGCCCTCTGCTCAGCCGGCCCCTTGGGGCCACCAGATTAGTCTTGCCCCAGGGCTCCATGTCTGCTGGCACAGCCTTGCCATTGAACCCCCCAGTGTGGTCTGACCCCTGCCATCCAACAGGCTGGTCAGCGGCTATTTATGGCGTCTTTACTCAAGGGCTTCACTAGGGTCCTGGTCTTCTTAGGCATTTTTGGTTCCCGTAGACCAGGGGCCCATTCTCTCTACCTGGTCTCAACAGGAATTCCGACCCTCTTCAGAGACACCCTGATCGGGGCTTCCTCTCTTCTGGGTCCTGGCTGTCACCTGTCCCACATGGGGACAGCAGGCAGAGTCAGCACTTCCTGCTCCTGAGGGACACACCCTTCTCATCTTGAGGCTGAGGGCCACCTCAGGGACATGTCCCTGGGGTTCCAGCAGAAAAGCGCTTTGCCCTTGAGAGGCCCCACCCCCTGGAAGTGATCAGTGAAGAAGGCGGCCCAATTTCAAGTCTATCTTGGTTCCAACATACCTCACGGTGTGCTGACCCCGGAAGTACTGCTGGATTGTCAGGGCGGCTTGTCTCTCTCGGAGAAACTTTTTTCTCTGAAGCCAGCCACGGATGTGCTTCTGTATCAGAACACAGCCCTGCCTCAGTTTATCTAAGCGGAGTTTCTCCAGATAAGCCACTTGCCCTGCTCTGAAGAAAATTTTGGTTTTACCAAACTGGTATTGGTTAGAGTCCTGGAAGAGAAAAATAATATGATCAGAAACAAAATCTTTTCAGATTTTCTACAGTATTTAGAAAATATCTTTAGAGATTCAAAGGTGCCCAAAACATAGATATTTTTACTTATCTGTTCTTTGACATAAAGCAGAAAAACTCTGATCATGATCTAGAAATGTGCATTTTGACTAGTTTGTTTAGAGCCACTGTGGGGGCGAGAAATGGACTTGAGGTGGAGGTGCCCACCTGTGGGGTGGGAAGGGCCGTGCCCCCCAGTGATTCACAGCTAGGCTGTTGGGGAGCTTCAGGCTCTCGTATGTGGCTTCCACTTAAGGGCATAGGCACCTGGAAACACCTTCACGTCGGCTTCTCTTTACTGTCCCCATCCTGGCCGTCATAACTCCTCCCCCTCTCTTTTCCATCATAGCTCACTGACTGCTTCAGCAATAATCTAAACCCGCACTGAGTGCCATGCCTGGAACCCCCGGCGTAGGGACTGTCTAGTTGGCTGTGCGACACAAACCCGGCCTGTGGGAGAGCGCTAGAATGTGGGGGAACAAGGCAGGACAGGCAGGCTCTTGGGGTTCAAATCGGGTCCCCGAAGGAGGTCTTCGCTGTCAGAAGTGGTGCCCCATGAGCATGTCTGCTCTGACCTCCGGAGCACACACAATTGCTTAGGGCGTGTTTCCTTTCTTCTTAGCCATTCATGACACTTGTAGTCCAGAGACTGAGGCAAAGCTGAGGAATCGCGTCCAGGACGTGAGCAAGACTGACCTGGATGAGCCTGTGTAAAGCTGCTTTGCAGACCTCCTTTTTGTCGCTGAACGAAAGCTCCTGCTTGGTCATGAGGATGCCGTAGCGGCTGTAGAACTCGATGTAGGTCCACCTGGAAAGTCAAAGCGGGTCTAAGGGGGCGTGCCAGAGAGGGAGCGGGTCAGGCCTGTGGTCCCTGCAGCCTTACCTGTCGCTGCCGTTGGGGTCTGTTCTGGGGATGATGGCACTGACCTCTGACCCCCTCCCTGCTGGGACACCACCCAAATCTCCTGCTGGGCATGCCCGACTGCAACCTGGACTGTTTGCTCTGCTCTGCTCCAACAATTGTCCTCCGCCCACCCCAGCTCCTTTTCCCAGGTGCACTAGGTGGCAGCGGGTGACCCCACTAGCAGCTGAAATGGGTGATGGGGTGGGGGTGATGCCTGCCTCTGCCTGCGTATCATCCACTCTGGCCTTCCCGCGGCACAGTGGGACAAATCTCAGGAGCATCTTGTAAAAGCATGTGACAAGATCCATGGCAGCCCCTCCCTTGCTTCTCAGCACAGACTGGAAGTTGGGCACTCTCCCCCGGACAAGGCTGGCACGGTACCTGGACGGGTAGCTCTGGGCGCTGATGCGAATCGTTTCCAAAACGCCGCAGGCTCGCAGCTGCTGAACAATTCTTTTGGAGTCAAACCTTAAGGAAGATGATTTTATAATGCGTTAAGTCCTCATATGCGATGATAACATCCACAAACAGTGTAGCAGCGCTGCCCAGGCTGTGAGCTCCGGGAGCAGGATTGCCTCTGTAACCCACATGCTGCTCACACAGCAGATGTTTAGTAAATACTTGTCAATGCCCAGCAAAAACCGCAGCTCTGAGAAACTGCCCAGAAAGCCAAGGATGCCGAGAAAGGAGCGACCGATTCTAACACAGGGGACAGGGAGAAGGCTGTGGGGGATGGCCACTGGGCTGAGTTTCGAAGGACAACGGAGTGGAAGAAATGTTCAGGCTGACCTCGCCGTCCTAGTGCCTGTCTGAGGCTTGAGTTCCCTTGAGCAGACACCCAGCAGGTGGCCCTCTGGTGACCCACAGACACACTCACCACCTCCGTGGACAGCACATCCCCTCAGACTCCTCTTAGCTCCAGTCTGCTAAGAGGGACTCCAGAGCCCCCACTCATGGGCCTGGGGCCCTTCCCCGGGGACCCAGGGAACAAGTCTAAAGTTCTCTCCCGCCACGCCGGAGGGTGAGGCCCGCGACCCCTCGACAGCCTTTCTCTCCAAACTCACACGGATTCTTTCATCATCAAGGAACGTGTTCTGCCTTTCTCAGCAGCATAAACTCCAAGTGTAGGCTATTCTTTCAAAGCTGGCTGCTTTACTTACCGCCGGAGATAAGGTGGCTTAGCCAGAGGGGTTGCGCTAACATTGCTTATGAAGGGCAGGATCGTTTAGAGTCAGGAACAGTAAAGTCAGGCCAGTCGTAAGCACACTCCTCAACATCAAGACAGACACCCTGGCTGCTCGGTGCTTTCCCTCCCTGCCTCATGAGGACACTTACTCAAAGGGCAATTTCTCATCGTTTGGCTTGATGCAGCGCACGTAGTGAGGCGTGGTTGCGTTGAGGGTCTCCATGAGCAAGGACAGAGAGCTGCGGAACTAGGGGGCAAAGTCGGAAAACGAACGTCAGGCTGCGGTGTAATGCTTGTGTCAGGCAAAACAGGAGAAAGAAGCGCCTCTCTTTGGTAGGAGGGAAAGTTACCTTCATGCAGAGACATGTCTTATGAAAGGTTTCACCCTGTGACTGCGATTACAAGTGTGCTATGCTGCTCTGCCCCGCATTTCCCAGAGCAGAAAACGGAGAAAATCTCGTTATTGAGCAAACATGCAGTTTGCTTGGGTGTACATGGCCCTGGAGGTTGAGGTATGGTGAGGAACTGCTGCTTTGCTTTGCTTTTGTGTTTACTCTGCATTTGAGGAGGCCTGATGCTCTCACATCCAGGCCTGGAATAGGGGCCCTGCCCGTCTCCTTGGGGGTCTGGCCTGAGCCCGGGGCCCTGTCACCCCAGACAGCCCCCGGCACCTTGCTCCCCACTGTGGTCCGGAGCTGCTTGTTGCTTGGCTTGATGACTTGCTTTGCAGATTTCATTGTGATCGCTGAGCCGAAAGGGGAAGGAGGAACTGGATGTTCTTGGAAAAACTTGGCACAGAGGTGAAACTGGAAAGGGCAGAGAGGATTTCAATGTCCAAAAACGCTCACCCACAGGCCTCCGCTGGCACAAGCCAAATAAGTGGTTATAACAAGCCCATCTAAACCAGTGGAGGGTCAAGTGACAATCTTGGCCAATCTCTACATCAAATCTCAATTCCGCAAGCTGATTGTCCTCACTCCTGACGACCATGGCTTCTTTCCCAGGAATGGGAGCAGAGAATGTCTGTATTTGGGGATCGCTCAGTGTCAGGCAAGTGGGGACATTTACGATGCCACCTCTGGGCCTTGGCTCACCTTGGAATCTGAACCTGGAATCTCCTCCCGCCCACCCCTCTGGCTCCCGCCCACCCCTCCGGCTCACGCCCACAGATGCAAACCTGGCTCATTATTCAAGGTTTGTTAAAATGTTTTTCACCCCACCCCCTCTGAACTACCTTAATTTTTTATTTGTACCTCTTTTAAGTCACTCATTACTTACTACTTTGCATCAGTTATTTCTTTAAATGTTGTACCTTCCCCCGTAGAATGAACCTCCCCCTTTTTAAAAATCAGACATTCATCTCCTTCAGGGCAGAATCCCTGCCTGATGTGTCCTCGTGACCTGCCGTGGGAGGAGTGGATCGAAAGCTCCCGCATCTCCAAGAGCTTTGCAGGGAGAGCCATCTGTGCTTCCTTGCAATCTGTCTCCGCCTCCCAGACCGGCCCCGGGTAAGCCTGGGGGTGAGGAAACAACTGGCGAACAAGTCACCGAGTTTTGCACACCAGTTGCAGGCCATTTCCGGGGTGGATTCTCTAGCGTGAGTCAGTTTAATAACTGAGGGCGTCGTGGCCTGTGGTGTGTTTCTGATCCTAGAGGAGGTGCCTCTGCTCATTTGGGCAATGGTCAAAATACTCAAACATCGACAAGGGAACTCGGATCTTTTAAAAGAAGGAAAACAAATAGGATAACCAAATCTTAGCAAAAATGAAGGCTTATGAAATATCTTTACTCTGAAATTTTAATAAGGAAATGTTCAAAGAGGAAATAAAAGAGCCAGAAGTCGTTCTTTAGTGACAGTATTCACCACACAGAACCGTGGACTGGAGGAGCCGTCCCTCCCCGTGTTGCTCCTTCTCCCTCGTGCTTGGGTTTGCCTCCCGCACTCAGCGCTGCCTGCCGCGCACCAGGGCAGGCCCCCGTCTGCCATGCTCCCTGCGGCACCCCCAGAATCTGGGACAGTGCTTGGCACACGGCGGGTGCTGCAAACTACAGGGTGGACAAAAGTTGGTTTACAGCCGTTTGTGTGGAAAATAATGCAATAATTAATAAGTACTAGTACAAGAATAAACTCTGTGCTTCATGTACCACAACTGTAAACCTACTTTCCCCCAGCCTGCATCTGGACTAAATGGATACAATGTGAGCTGTGGTTCTTTAAATAGCTGTTACATCAGCTGTGCTTCTTCTGTTGTCTGTACCATTTGATTTCTTAGCAGAGATTTGCACATTTTCAGAAGCAAGAAACATATCTTAGGTCCAATTTTAAAATTGTTTAAATAGTTTTTTTGTTTTGTCTGATTTACACTTTGTCACCGCAGGACAGCACACACGCCGGTCCACACCTCTTCCTCTTTCCTGACACGCACCTACATCTGCGTCACACCCAGGAACGCAGGACGGTAATCGCCCCTCAGGGCCCGACAAACCTTGCTCTCTCGCAGGATTTCAACCAGCATGTCGTACACTGTGTCTCTGTTCTTCTCAAGGAAACCTTCGCATTTGTACTCAACCTATGCAGAGAAAGGAACTCGTTATTTCCAAAGAGACAAGAGCAGACAGCATCATCCCACCGCACGTTTCTTTTCTTTTTAAAGAAAGAACAATGAAGCGGCTGTAAAGGCAACCCTCTAAAAGAAAGATTCGGTCTCTGTGACCCCAGCCACCCCGGCATAAAAGATCAGAAAGCTGGGAACCGATCACCGGGCAGGCAGAGCCCGGCTGCCCACTGCCTGGACTGCTCCCTGGCCGCGGACCGCTCTGCGCGCTCACCTGTCTGTTCCCTCTGGCCGCACTGGCCATTCTGGGCGAGGTGGGCAGTAACACATGCCCGGGGCTAGGAAGACCTGGGTTGGGGCTCAGGTGGCCTTAGAAGCCACCAGGAGGCCACCGAAGCCCTGAGAGCCAGGTTCAGGGTGGGCTGGTGTTTGCGCCGCCTTAGGAAAGCTCTCCACGCAGCCCTTTCTGATTCCTACGGCCTCTGGAACCCCTCAGTGGACTGCATACCCGGGGTAGGGGCTGCTCAAACTTTCAGACCCCAAAGGTTTAAGCCTCTGAGTTATATATTTTAATACGTGATATATATTCTTCATAAATTGCAAAATATCAGCTAAAATACAAACATCAGCTGTGTGCAGACAGGCATTTGGTGATGCTGGAACCTGCAGGCGGAGAGGGTGTCCCTCTGGATGAGGGAGTGTGCTCGCTGGGGCAGAGCTGGGTTGCAGCCAGGGTCGCTGGCTGTCTGCAAAGACGCCCTTGTGGAGGAAGTACTGGGACACTTGGGCACATTCTTCCAAGCTGGTGGTGTGAGCCACTAGTCCACACAGGCAAAGCTGTAACAAACTTAGCGCTTTCTCAATGCAGGGAGACCATCTGTAGGACAGTGTTATAGGGAGCTGGGAGCTCTGGGGGGAGCTCTGGGGACTGAGGGAAGATGTGCTGACTTGGATCTGAGCGTGGCTGCCTCACTTTCGAAACGAGTCCTCTCCCTTGGCTGAGGGAACTGAGAACTAAGCTGCCCTTATTGTGCGTGCGGCTTCTCCCGTGACCGCAGTCCTCCCCAACTCCTGCATCACGGCTTCTTCTAAGAGGGACATCTTGGAAGTGCCGGGGGACAGAATTAAATGTCACAGAGGGCCTCCTGAAACAAAGCCCACACGTGCTCTGGGTGAAGCCTGACCCTCCCCTTCTTTTCCCCACGGGACCCCGAATGTGAAGTTGTAAAGGCCAGCTGGAAATCATAACTTGACATATTGCTGCTCATTTCCTACCCGCTGTTTTCAGGAACCTGATCTGAAACTCGAAGCACTAAGAGTCTGCCACATTCAACAGTACCCCCCTCGGCCGCCGAGGCTGCCACAGCTCCCCAGCTGGCTGCCCCCTCCCAGGCCCTCAGTCACTCAGGTGTGACCAGCAGAGGCTGACCCACAGCACAGCCTCTGGGGCAGACAAGCAGAGCCTGGTGCCAGGGTCCGCAGGCCCCATCCGGGCCACTCGAGTGACACCCAGCTGAGCACAGGGAAGGGAAAACGAGATGAGAATGTATGTTCAGGGCAGGTGGTTATGGTGATTTGTCTTTTTGCCCCTCCCCTACAGGGTGGGGCAAAGGTGGGCTGACAGGTGTTCATATGGAGAATAAGACAATAATGAATAAATAGTAATATAAGAATATACTCTGTCTTGTGTACTCACAACTGTGAACTTACTTTTGTCCACCTTGTATTTTCTAAGGGCTTTCTGCAATGTGATTTTTAAACAATAATTTTCTTTTTCTTAGAGTAACATTTGTTTCATTAAAAGATCTAGATAAAGAAAATAAAGACCGTTTCCTAAGATGGCGGCATAGGTGAATGCACCGTACCGCCTCGCACAACCAAACAAGGAAAAAAATCAGAAATCTACACATCCAAAAACAGCCAGATCTGACAGAAAATCATATTGAGAGGAAGTCCGACAACCAAGGAATTAAAGAAGATACATTCATCTAGTTTGGTGAGCCGGGAGGAGCAGGGCAGAGGGAGAGCGCTCGGCGACCCTGCAGCGAGCAGGTGAGCAGACGGCGGCAGGACCGCGGTTGGAGGGGCGGTCCCCGCAGGGCTGCAGCACACCAAGACGGGGCCCGACTGAAGCTCAGTCTGTGCCCGGCTCATCTGGACCCAGCAGGGCCGAGACCGGTGGACTCGGCAGGTCTGCATTCATGTGCAGAGAAACCGGGAGAGAAAGCAGTGCGCAACCAACCCATGGGCGCAGAGTGAGAGCGCCTGTGGGGGTGGAGTCGGCTGCGGGAGGAACTCCTGGCCTCACAGAGAGTTCGCTGGGGAGACCCGCGGGGGATTGGAGCTGTGCAGCCTGTCCACCGACCCCAGAGCGACCCCTGGAGCCAGCGCAGAGGGGCTCGAATTGCTTGCAGGAGGCGGTGCAGGTGCGGAGAGCGGAGAAGGCGCCATTGTGCGCTCAGGTCCCGCCCCCAGAGGCTACGTCACAGCACAACTACCGGGAACTTCCCTGCACAGGGGATCCCCAAGACTCCGCCCCCCCTTACAGTGACAGGCTCACCAAGGGGGGAAAAATGGCCCAAAGAAAGGAACAAATCAAAACCCCAGAGCTAACTGACCAAGAGATAGCCAACCTATCAGATGCACAGTTCAAATCCCTTGTAATAAGGATGCTTTCAGAATTCGACGAAAAATTAACGAACTTGCTTGAACAAATGAGGAGAGATCTGCAGGGAACCAACAGAGATAAGAAAACTGGGACTCAAATCAACGGAGTGGACCAGCAGAAAGAAAAACATCCAACCAGAAAAGAATGAAGCAACAAGAATTCAAAAAACGGAGGAGGGGCTCAGAAACCTCCAAGACATCTGTAAACGTCCCAACATACGGATCATAGGGCTGCCAGAAGGAGAAGAAGAAATCCAAGGAATTGAAAAAATATTTGAACACATAATGATGGAGAATTTCCCGAAGCTGGCAAAGGAAATAGACTTGCGGGAAGTCCAGGAAGCTCAGAGAGTCCCAAAGAAGTTGGATCCAAAGAGGATCACACCAAGACACATCATAATTACATTACCCAAGGTCAAACATAAGGAAAGGATCCTGGGAGCATCGAGAGGAAAGGAGACAGTTACCTACAAAGGAATCCCCATAAGACTGTCAGCTGATTTCTCAAAGGAGACCTTGCAGGCAAGAAGGGGCTGGACAGAGGTGTTCCAAGTCATGAAAAGCAAGGACCTATATCCAAGAATACTCTAACCAGCAAAGATTTCATTTAGAATGGAAGGGCAGAGAAAGTGCTTTGCAGATAAGGTCAAGTTCAAGAAGTTCATCACCAGCCAGCCTTTATTGTATGAAATGTTGAAGGGAGTTATATGAGGTATGGAGGAACATCAACAGGGGAGTGGTAGGGGGAGAGGGTGGGAATGGGGCACAGAACAAGTAGCATAAATGGGAGGTAGACAACAGACAGGGGGAGGTTAAGAATAGTATAGGAAGTGCAGGAGCAGAAGGACTTATGTGTAGGACCTATGGACAAAACTAAAGGGAGGGGAAAAGGGAGTAAGGGGGTGGGGGGAAAGAAGGGGAGGAAGTGGGGCAACTGTAACAGCATAATCAATAAAATATAGTTAAAAAAAAAAGAAAATAAAGACCACCTAGAAAATCCTTCAGCCAACCTACATTACCATATGATACATATATTACAAATTAATAAAATAGGCAAACATCAATAAAGATACAGCTTTTGTTATGAGAAACAATTATGCTGCCTTGATTATAACAATTTCATGGAGAAAATAAAATGGTAAGAAGTTAACGAATTCACAATAAATCCACATTCAGAAATGAGGTCCACAAGCAACATGCTTATCTTGTATTTCGTGATAAAAACAAATCGAGAATTGTCGAGTACACACGCTGAGTGTGACCCGCCGCCCGGGAAGCAGCTCTGGCTCCGCCCACACCCTGACTGTACCTTATCAGCAAAGTGCTGGATGATGAAGGATGTAGTTGACATTCTGGGTTTTTCAAACAAAAAGTTCTTGTTGATGAAATTATTATACAGCTTTTGAAGCCAGTTTTCATCACTTCCATGTGGTAACTGGAAGAGAAAGCGAACCAAATAGCAAGTAAAGAAACTAGAGATGAAAGATGAGTAGAAATGAGGAAAAGTGCTCATTCCTTTTTTTAATAGTTTTAAAAACATTTTTCAATTAGAGTTGACATACAGTATTATACTGGTTTCAGGTGTATGGCTCAGTGACCGGACATTACGAAACTAAGTGACCACTCCGATAAATTTACTGCTCATCAGACGCCATCATAGTTACCACAAGGCTATTGGCCACATTCCCTACTTTACATCCCCGAGACCGAGACCGTTCCGTAACTGCCACCTCGTACGTAACTCCCTCACCCCCTCACCCAGTCCCCCACCCCTCCCCTCCGGTGACCACCCCTCCCCTTCAGTGACACTCTCTGTGTCAGTGAGTCATTTCTATTTTCTGTGTTCACTTCGTTCTTAAGATCCCACACATCAGCGAAATCATAGGATATTTATCTTTTTCTGACATATTTCACTGAGCATAATACCTTCTAGGTCAGCCCATGCTGTCAGAAATGTATGATTTCATTCTTTTTTATGGAAAGGCGCTCATTCAGATACCTGGGACCTTAGAGTGAGCGGCTCTAGACCCTCAGCTCCTTTCTTAAAAGCAGCTCTAGGCACAAATCTGTCCTTGATCTCAATTGTCTTTAGAGTGATTTTAAATGGATACATCAAAGCCCTTTTAGAACATAATGTTATAAACTAAAAGGAAATGGTTATATAGTGACTTAAAAAAGAAGATTTTATTTCTGCAAAATTGGCAGTATTTTCATATTTTTTCCCAAAGAAGTCCAAAAGTTCAGGAAGAAGCAGCATGTATTCCTTTACATGAATTTGACTTTATTTTCAGTTTTATGGGGAAGGACTGGTGCCTAAATAGAGTCTCCCCCTCCCCGAGGAAGGCAGTTTTTCTTTTGTTTTACTGGCCAATGAATAACTACCTCCTTGCCCTAAGATCTTACCTCCTCAGACTAAGCTGGTTGCAAAACTTGTTCTTGATACTGGTAATTTTAAAGCTATCAAGTATATGCAACCTGAACACTGTGAATCTAACACCCCATTGTGTTCAAATGACTCCTGCACAGGTCTTTGTGACACTGTCACCTGGGGACGCCTGTGGTTTCCTGGAGGCTACCTGGGAAAGGTACTGCTAGGCTGACTCACTATAAAGTTGCTCTTCCCAGAGGGAAATAAGAAGAGAAAAACCTCTAAGAAACCTCTCCTCTCCAAGTATACATGTTGATTTTTCAGCCACAGCTCCCGATGGATGACTCATGGAGTCAGGAAGTAAAGGGAAACTCACCTCTTGCTATTCATTAACAACTGGCGTGGGGTCACTGCTCTTTCCATGTCCACTCTGCACGCACCTAGGGACAGCCTCAAAGGGCACCTCCTTGCTGACCCAAGAGGTCGTGCATGCTACCCAAGGGTGGCTACGCATGCCGAGGGCGGGAGGCTTACCTCCCTCTTGGGTTCCTGCTCTGGGCTGCCGCCCCAGCATGGATACCCAACCAACTGGATCACACGTCAGGAATTTACATGTACATTTAAAAAAAATCTACTTTGCAATATGCTCATCTATTACTACTCACAAGTTGAAAAAAAAAATTTTAAAGTTACCAAGCATTCTTCATCCAGTAACTCCAAAATGCCCATTTTTGCTTCAATCAGGTCAATAACTGGTTGATTGTCATAAAAATCTATCAGAGTCCAAGGAATATCTTCCTTCATGTATTCTTCTTGTTCAAGTTTAAAGACATGCTGGGAGTCCAGAGGTTAATACAGAAAGGAAAACAGAATATTAAAGCGTGCTTCTGAAGAGCAGGATGCAAGCATTGGGAAAGTACAGATACATGACAGACTGGCAATGCTTATGGGGGCCCCAGAGACGCAGGCTAAGCCTCTTCTCCATGATCAATGCCGCTGAGTTCCTATTTTGGGTTTAGATATCATCCTCTCGTCCAATTGGAGTGGGCACCCGCATCCTGTCACCTCCAGCTCCACAGGCACTCAGGGTGACCCTGGGGGCCCTCCCTGCTCACAGGCACTGCTGCTCTCCAGGACAGAGCCAGCCTGCCCGAGAATGCTGGCTAGGGGGCCGGTGTGAGGAGCCAGCAACTGGGAGAGCTTTGCTCACTAGTTGCTCAGCTTTAAGGGTACCAGGGGGGCTTCCCAGAGGGCTGGCTCAGGCTCATCCTGGCTTCAGGTGGCAGGAGGGGCTGGGGTAGTGGGGAGAGAACCTCCCACAGGAGAATCCAGTGGCCGCAGCATGGAAGCACAATAGTGGCTGAGAACCAGAGGGTGCTCACAGAGGCCAGAGAAAGAGCACAGCAGCGAAGGGGCGGTGGGAATGCACAGGAAGACAGAGCAGTGGAGGTACACAAGACCCTCATGCGCCCTAGAGAATTCTGGCCCTGGGGCCTTTTCCTAGGGCAGCGAGGACCCAGGAAGGAGAGGGGACGAGTGAGGGAGGGTCTTGATGAGACCTGCAAGGAGAGCTAGGCTTGAGGGGTTGGGGTGATGCCTCTGAGGGCAGGACTGGAGGCAGAGAGGCCTCAGTAAGGACTCAGGTCTGCTGTAGCTGGACACTTGGGACGGAGCACGGAGGACTGTGGGGGAGGAAGTCGGCCAAGAGCCACAAGTGAGGACAAACATTAGGACATGGGGTCCATGGTGATGGACACAAAGGAGCACGGGGGTAAGGAGGCCACAGGGGGAGGAAGGCGCAGGTTCGCTTTGTCACTGGTGAGCTCCCCAAGGCCACCAGATGCAGGGATCCTGCAGCAGCCAGACAGATGAGGCAGGAGCTAGGAGACAGTCCTCACTAGGGCTTTTGTGCTGACATTTTAAGGTATTACCCCTCCTAGGAGGTTTTCCACATTGACAGAGGACTCAAAAACAAAATTAAAAAAGGAAAAAAGGAGAAAGTGGAAGAGGAGGAAGAGCAGGAGGAAGATGGAATTGCAGCCTCTGACGTGCTTCTTCAGGGGTGCCCTTCATGTGCACTCCTGTGAGGCGCGTTGGAGACAGCATGGCGCTGTAGTCCTGGGAGAGCGCAGGCCTGCAGGTATGCACTTTAGTTACGCTGCTTATCCACTTGGAATAAACCTTTGTTGTGGTTGTTAAATGCTTAATGTCCAGGGAGTCCTTGAGAACGCTAATGAGATAGAAAGTTGCAATAGGGTGAAATTTCATGTTTATACATGGATTAATTCTGGGGTAAAGAAAGGACAGAAAAGGAACTCTTACTAAACAGGATTCAACATTAGGCCTTCTCACAACAACGGCAGGCAGAGAGGAAGCTGAGACTCAGAGAACCCGAGGCCCCAGAGGAAGCAGGTGGTAGAACTGAGATTCAAACCCAGTTCGGTTTGGACAAACGTCCATACTCTGACGTCTGGTCAGGATGGAGGCGTAGGTAGACATACTTCGCCTCCTCATACAACCACAGAGAGTATTAAAACTATTTCTCAAAACAAATAACAACCAGAACCATCAGAAAATTGAGCTGTATGTAAATTGGACAACCAAGGGTTTATAGAAGCCACATTCATCCAGATGGGTAGGAGGGATGGAGTCATGGAGGCGGGAGGAGAGGCGGTGGCAGTGGCGGCAGAGGGAGAATGGGTGTTCCCACATTCACGTGTGGTGGATGAAAATCAGGAGGAGCACCTTGGGAGCGAATGATCCCAGCCCCAGGCCAGACCACACAGCCCAGGGTTCCAGCACCAGGGAGATAAAGCCCCATAACTTCTGGCTGTAAAAACCAGTGGGGGTTGTGGTGGGGAAAGGAACTGCCAGTTTCTCAGAAGAGTCTGATTAAAGGGCCCACGTGGACTTAGAATGTATGCAGTCCCACCCACTCTGGGATTCACCACCAGGTCAACAGCTGGAAGGGCACCAGTCACATATGGGCAGTGGGTGAAGTGACTGGAAATGAGGTGCTAGGCAAACCCCCAGAAACCAGGCAGCAGCATTGTCCCCTCTCCGAGCCCTCCCCCCACCCAGAGCCACAAAGTGGTGAAGTGGGTTTCCCCACCCTGGCAATTACCTAAGGCTTTGCCCCACACAATTTACAGGTGCCTTTTACAGGGAGTCAAAACAGCTCTACCTAATACGCAGAAACAAACCCAGGGAGGCTGCCAAGTTGAGGAGACAGAGAAATATGGCCCAAATGAAAGAGTAGAACTAAATCCCAGAAAAAGAATGAAATGAAATGGAGATAGCCAACCTATCAGATGCAGAGTTCAAAACACGGGTGATCAGGATACTCATAGAAATGATTGAGTGCAGCAACAATATAAAGGAAAAAATGAAGGTTACACTAAGTGAAATAAAGAAAAACCCACAGGAAACCAACAGTGGAGGGGAGGAAGCTGAGAATCAAACCAATAATTTGGAACACAAGGAAGGAATAAGCGTTCAAACAGAACAGCAAGAAGAAAAAAGAATTAAAAAAACCCCACGAAGATAGGCTTAAGAATCGCTGGCACAACTTTAAACGTACCAACACCCAAATCATAGGGGTGCAAGAAGGAGAAGAGGAAGAGCAAGAAATTGAAAACTTATTTGAAAAAATAATAGAAAAAAACTTCCCTAATTTGGTGAAGGAAATAGACACATAAGTCCAGGAAGCACAGAGAGTCCCAAACAAGTTGGATCCAAAGAGGACCACACCAAGACACATCATAATTACAATGCCAAAGGTTAAAGATAAAGAGGGAATCTTAAAAACATCAAGAAGAAAGGAGACAGTTACCTACAAAGGAGTTCTCATAAGACTATCAGCTGATTTCTCAAAAGAAACTTGCAGGTAAGAAGGGGCTGAAAAGAAGTATTCAAAGTCATGAAAGGCAAAGACCTCCATCCAAGATTTCTCTATCCAGCAAAGCTATAATTTAGAATGGAAGGGCAGATAAAGTGCTTCCCAGACAAGGTAAAACTAAAGGAGTTCATCATCACCAAGCCCTTATTATATGAAATGTTAAAGGGACTTACCTAAGACAAAGAAGATCAAAACTATGAACATTAAAAGGGCAACAAATTCACAACTATCAACAACTGAATCTAAAAAAAAAAAACAAAAACCAACCCCCCCCCCAAAAAAAAACAACCAGAACAGGAAGAGAATCACAGAAATGGAGATCATTTGGAGGGTTAACAGCTGGAAGGGGGAAGGGGGAAAATGGGGGAAAAGGTACAGGGATTAAGAAGCATAATTTGTAGGTACAAAATAGACAGGGGAGGTTAAGAATAGTATAGGAAATGGAGAAGCCAAAGAACTTATATGTACGACCATGAACATGAACTAAGGCGGGGGCAGGGGGGGGGATGCTGGAGGAAAGGGGGTACTGGGAGGAGGGGAGTGGAGGGGAAAATTGGGACAACTGTAATAGCATAATCAATAAAATATATACATTTTTTAAAGCCCATGCTCTCCATGGCATCATACTACCTTTGGGGTGTGTAGGAGAAGCTGAGTTTCAAAAGGCAAGTGGGAGAGTTCACCAGGTAAAGGTGAAGGGGCGGGAAAAGGACAGGAACAGCAGGTGGGTTACAGCCGACAGAGAATCAGGTGCAAAGATAGAGTTTCACAGGGACGTGGAGCCTTCAGGAAACGAAATCATTTGTTCTGGCTGCAGAGGGGAGTCTGAATCCAAGAATGACAGATGACGAACTACTGGAACTGACAAGTTGGCAGATAGCTCCAAAAAGATAAAATAGGAGGGTGGGAGGGTGTGACCTCGAGAAATGGCCACAAGGTGGTGCAGTGAGGCAGCGCGAGGCTCCTATACTCATCAGAATTTGAAGGGTGAGAAGCCTGATGGTGCCTCTTTCCAGGTTCCTGAGCACAGAGGTCTGAGGATGAGTTTTAGGGCAGAAAAGTCACCTACCAGATTAAACTGCTGTTGCAACTTTTCGTTAGCATAATTGATGCAAAACTGTTCGAAGCTGTTCACATCAAAGGTTTCAAAACTGAAATACAGTTTAAACAAGTTAAAATGTAACTTGGAGGACACATATATTCATTCATTGGTCAGTATTTTTGGACAAAGGTCATAGCTTAAAAGTCCGCTATGTTTTCGGAAAGTGTTAAATATATCCGAAAGCTTGGCGGTCAGTTTATAAATCAGCTCTTCCCAGGCTGCCTCAGAAGGAACCTGGTACACACAAAACACCTACCCCGAGGCAGGCATTTAAACTGCCGCCGCACAGTAGCACGTATCATTCCATTTACACAGTGGAAGGACAGCTGTGTCATTACCATCACTGGATAGGTGAAGAAATAAGACTCCAGAGGTTAGGAAACTTGCCTAAGGTCACACAGCTAGCACCAGACTGCTGTGAGCCTGCCTGACTCCCACACCTGTGCTTTCAGTAAAAAAGCAGTGCTCTTGGGTTCCCTCCCCGTTGTCTGCTGAAGGGAGAGGCGGCACAGTTCTGCCTCACCCTGGGGTGTTCTCATGGTCCTTGGAAGAAGAGGGCAAGGTTACGTGATACCTATAGCCCAGCAGACCCCGTCAGGCCCAAGACAGACGGGCCCTGCCTCCGTTTTCAGACTCTGAGTGGCTTCCCCAGAGCTGCCCTGGAGCTGCGTGCTCGGGGGCTGAAAAGGGCAGGTGACAGAAACAGGAAGCTGGCCGGAGAGAGCAGATGACCGTCAGCTGTCAGCTGTGCGGGGCCGTGGCAAACAGGATTGTCCACGGGGCAGTTGTGACTCAGCTCCAGCCAGCTGGGGCCACGGGTTAAAGCAGGTCAGGATGTTGGATCACCTGATTCTCAAGAGAGGCCAGAAATCCGGACTCTCAGGTGAATTATCCCATTCTGGAAGCATGTTGTTGGCTGAGCAAAACTCAAGCACCAGGTTCAGGTGAACGCTCCTGCCAGAAGGAAGCTCTCCCAGGGCTTAGGTATTGGCATCGATACACGTCACTCCACTTGGTGCTGACACCACTCTAGGTGGAGAGCTGTGGTGACCCCACTGCCACGCCTGAGGCCAGAGGAGATGGAGACCATCGCAGCGACCGGCAGCCCGCAGAACGCCAGACGTGCAATTTGATCCCAGCTCTTGGCGCCTCCAAAGCTTCGGTTCCTAATTGCTCTAATCCCTAGGGGTTCCTGCCAGTGCCAACCACAGATCCCCTGGGGGTGTCACTCGACTGAGCCAGCTTGGCTCAGTTTAGACTTCCTGGGCAGGTTAAGGGCCTTGACTTTCCTCTGCACAGCTCCAAGGTGACTCCACAGCCCTGACAGCCCCGTTCCACATGCACTCCCTTGGGTCCAGAGGCGGGACACCGCAGACAGGCCAGGGCTGGGCTTGGGGAGAGTCAAAAGATCCTCACTGTGCTCTGTGGCCCACAGCCAAGGCCAATGGCAGGGCTTTCTGGAGCAGGGGCAGAATGTCAAGCACCAGTGACTATTTTCCTGCCCTTTCCCACCTTCCCCAGAGCTAAAGTTCAAAGCCCATGGGAAGACCCAGGCCCATGACCTGCGACGCCAGAAGCACGTTTCCTGTGTCAGCACTGCACATTTGAACACTGCTCGTGGTTCTTGGGATGCCTTCACTCAGCGGTATATAGTAAAGGCCAATTCTAACAACTTTAAAGTCCTTATATTTAACTCAGAATGTGGAGAAATAAAGCCACAGACAACCCTCCACCCTCGCCCCCAAAAAGATGTCTTTACCATTTCTTCCATTTGCTCTCTGTAATAACCCTGCAACAAAGGCCCGTCTTACAGATGCAGAAACTGAGCTCTGGACGTTCTGTGACTTTCTTGAGGCCACAGAACCTGGAGGCTGCGCGCCCACGCCTGGGGACCCGAGCCCCCAGTCACACGCCTTCACAGCTCTGGGGCCGGAGAAGATAAACACCCACTGGCTGGGGGACCGCAGGCCCTCTGTGGTTCCCCGCTGGGCCCTCAAAGCCCACAGCCTCATCCTCAAATGTTTTCAATAAGGGTAACTCTTCGTTTGAGGCTGCCTGATTTCCAAGCTAAATGGAGCTCAGCTCTCTCAGAAGTCTCAGGGTGCACACAGAATAGGGCCAATCTAGATGAGAGCAATGTGGAAGCATTCACCCTAGGCAACAACACTGTTACTTAAAAAAGGGTGTTCGTTTTTTTGGAGGGGTACGGTTAATTCATGGGTGGTCGTAAGCCTTTTACTTTTACCACATTTGAAGAGGAATTTAATTTTAAAATTAAAATCTAACACACACTCTAAGAAGTTCTTGTGAATTTATAATTATTCCTGACTCAGGTTTGCACACTTAGCCAAAAAGTTCAAATCCTGAGATCTGACTCCTGCCTACCTGCCTACCTGCCATTCTCCCCACTGACTGCTCCTTGCATTCAGCTGCGCTCCTCCCCTCCCCATGCCAGTTCGCCTCCCACACACTCCCTCTTCCCTTCAGAGAAATCATCCTCATCGAATTATCCACTGTCTGCTCCACTGAAGTCCAAGTCCCAAAGGGGCAGGAACCATGCGTCTGTGCTGTCCACCGATCACACCCAACACGGTGCCTGGCACATACAGATTGTTGGATGAATGAAATAACACACTCCCAAAATAAAGATCTATTTTTAAAACCATTTAAAAGCATAGGAAAGAAGAGTGAATTATATAACAATCACCTATTTCTACCACAAAGAGACTATTGTGAAGCAGAACTATTCCTTTTTTCAAGTCTACTTAAATTATTACTGGCTGCTCACATACTTTTTTTTGTTTTAGAACAAGGAAAGGTAAATAATTTACTAGGCAATCCCAGTAATATATCAGTTATTTTATAACTGTTGACATATACTGTTAATTGGTAGTCACATGTATAAATTTAGGATTTAAGTTAAACAAAGTAACTCCCTTGAGGCACCCTCCTTACCTGGGTTCACTGTGGCCCCTCGGCACCGCCTTCCCCAGAAGGCGGGGAGGCCCGGAGCCCAGCTCTCCCCTCTGCATGGGGAGGGGGTGGAGCTGTGGTTTACAGGCCCCAGGGACAGACTCCCTGATCTGGGGAGAACACTCTGGGGTGCCTTTCACGGGGCAATCTGCCCCTTCTCCCATGGAGACACCTGGGTTGGCCCCGGGAGGGGAGGGTTTGGGTGTGGAAGGCCAGGTGACACAGCCCCCTCGGAGCCCACCTCCACGCTGGCCTGGCCTTGGGCACTCCTCTGGCTCTCCCATGAGCACTTTAGTGTAAGTCCGAGCCAGGAGTTAGAAAGCAGGATGGGGCAAAGGGAAGGACGAGGAACAAAACTCCAATGTGGGGACTCCTGGGGAAGGGCTGAGGCGAATGTAAGACCCTCATTACCCAGGAAAGGACGAGGATTTAGGTGTGAGGAGGTGGGCTGGTAAGAGGGCTGGGTTTGGGTCCCCCTCTGTCACTGTCCTCCCCTGTGACACGGGAAAGGTGCCCCGGGATCCACACTGACTCCAGGGGTCTCTGTCAGGAGACAGAAGTGGGAGGACCCAGCATTGGTCCTCCCAGCAGCTGAGCAACCGCGAACAAGTTACTGAGCCTTCTAAGCCTCGGCTGCTTCATCTCCAAAACGGGGTTAACTCCAGGGCTGTTTGAGGAGCAAGTGAGAAAGGGCACGGAAGCCCCCAGCACGGTGGCTGGCAGCTGGTGAGCTCCGGATGGGGCCGTCACTGCCTGCGCATTTATTTAATACACCAAATAGACGCGGCAGTCCAGGAGACTGCGCGTGACACCCACACATGCAAAAGCAGAGACACCGTCTTCCTGATCTTGTGGAACACAAAGGAGAAACCAGCACAAAATGATCCAAAAACAACAAGCATTCAACATTCAAATGAGGAAAGATAGGCTCACTGAAGAGAATCTTACCCATAAATGTCCAAAACACCAATAAAACTGTGCTGCTTGCCTGAGAACTGCAACGCGTGGTTAATTCTCTCCACAAGGAAGTCGAACAGGTGTGCGTAGATCTTCTTGGCCAGCGCGTCCCGGGCGTTGGCAGCCTGGGGCCTGGTCATGGGCTTCACCACCGTCTCAGAGGTCGTGACGATTTTGCGGTTGCACAGCCACTGAGCAACTTTGCCTCTGTCCAGGCCCAGGAGCTCACAGAACACCTGCAGGTGGCGGTCGTCCCCCTTGGAAAACGAACACAAGCTCCGTCAGGGCTGCCCAGCCACCTAGACCAGCAGCAGCCCAGGCAGCCGGGGCCCCTGGCCTCCCGGCTCCGCCTATGGGAGATGAGGACGAGCTGGCATGAGAATGACCAGCCTCACGAGACACGGCCAGGCCTGCGAATGACGCAGGAGGGGCCGCAGTGGCGCTGACTGCCCCTAGCCCTTGGCAGGACGCCACGGCCATCGGCATTCACGGAAACATTTTTTACCATGTATTCTTTCCTTCTTCGTGTGGATACTGAGGAGAATAACGAAACACATAGCCCCTACCAAGAATCACTCATAAGATGTGCTGCAGAAGACACACACATAAACTTACCTTGTGTCTCTTCAATAAGGAAATCTGTTGCGAAACTCACATGGCACTGTATATCCAGAGAGAAAGTCAGCCCCACTGGTGTTTGATTCAGGTGAGTGTCAGGAGGCGGGAGGTGTCCTTTCTGCTTACAACTGCCTGGTGTCCTCCAGGCCCTAATAACTTGCACCCCCGACCCCTCGTTTCCTGGCCTCCCTTGTCGCCCCTCCTTTCACTCACTCCTCTTTGGATACCCTGACATTTTTGCTATTTCTCAGCTCACCCCTCCTGCCTGAGGGCCTTCACACTGGCTGTGCCCTGTTTGGATGCCCTCCCCCAGACACAGGCACAGCTCACTCCCTGTCTCCAGGCCTGGCCCTCTGCCACCGTACCGGAAAGGAAGGATGAGGATTCAGGTGAGAGGAGGCCTTTTGTGTCGGGCACTCAAGATTTTTCCAAGTGCCCGTTGCGAAAGCGCCTGTCAACCCCTCCTCTGCCTCATGTGCCTCTGTAACAGCCACCACCAGCAGCCAGAGCCGGGGACTGTCTGCCGTGTCTCCTCTGCTCCCCTCTTGTCTCCCAGATCATAAGCTCCATGAGGGGCGTGTTGTTCTGTGTTGTTCACTGCTGTTTCTTCAGAGTCTATAGCAGTGCCTGGCACATAGTAGGTGCTCAGTAACATTTAAAATTTGTTGAATAAAAGAAAAACACCTAGAAAATGCATTTTCCCCTCCTCTTCGGTTGCAAGGGGAAGAAGAAGAGGAAGCTTTACTCTTTGAAGGCAACCCATGGAAACCCTTGCTTTCTTCTTCCTGTTAAGCTGGTCTCCCCAGTTGGCCCGAAGTGCCTGGTGCTCAAATGCAAAAGCAGGGGAGTCCGGAGACATCCTACTGATGACCCTCCCAACACAGGACGGTGAGACAAGAAGCCCCTTACACTGACTGTGGACCGCTCACTGCCCACCGCTGTGATCTGCACGTTGCCCAGGTGGAGGATGGCTGCCAGGGTCCTGAAAACATCCATCTGGAAATCCTCCTTGAACCCTGAAAACAAGAATTTTTCCAAATTAGGAATACTGCATTTCTTCTCTTGCTTAATCACTAGTAAGATGGCACATGAATTTCTTTAAGCTACACTAGTATTGTACCATCAGTGCCAACAGCTGGGAGAGGGGACGTGGAGTGGACTCCAGGGAGAACCTGGCTCACTGTTCTTTCCGGTGTGGCTTGTGCAGATGCACAACGTGAGCTCCATAACCCATGAGGTTTCCCTTTTTGCCGTGGCCGCTAGGAAGTTCAACACACCAGGTAACCATTTCATGCCATGTTCCTGGGAGAATCAGTGCTCATTTATTCTGTGATACACTTGCTTTATTTTATTTTTTAAATATTTTATTTTGTTTATTTTTAGAGAGAGGGGAAGGGAAGGAGAAAGAGGGAAACATCGATGTGTGGTTGCCTCTCACATGGCCCTTACTGGGGACCCAGCCCGCAACCCAGGCATGTGCCCTGACTGGGAATCAAACCAGTGACCTTTTGGTTTGCAGCCATGCTCAATCTACTGAGCTATAACAGCCAGGGCCACTTGCTTTATTTTAAATGTGTGTTTTATTTTTCTTTTTTGTTCATAGCTCCCTGAGTTCTATTTATGGTGGGGTGCTTGATGCACTTCACTTGCCCCTCCAGCTCTGCACTCCGTTCTCTGTCCCAGTGGGCTGACATGTCTGGACCAAGGCAATGATGAGCTCGTGTCTCTGGTCGGGTTTGACCAGTGAGGACTGTGGCAGGAGGTCAGAGGGCAGGAGGAGAGCGGGGCTGGTCACCCCGTCTCTTTTCCTGCATTGCTGCCTCAGGCTGACTCTGATGCCAACTCACATACGGTCACTGCTCCTAATCAGGCGCAGACTTTCCCAGCCCTCCTTTCAGGCCCCAGTAATGCCCTGCGCTGACCAGCTGACAGAGCAGGGAAAGAGCAGCTGCCAGCCCCACTGCTGTGCCCAGGCCCCACTGCCCCTTGAAGCTCCCCTAGCCCCATCCACATTGTTACAGTCGCTCCCTTCATAAGTGAACCCTCCTCCTTTTATCCTCATTGGAGTGTGCCCCATGTTTCCCGCTGGGACCCTGACTGATGTGGGCAGATGCAAATCATGGATACATAACAGATTTGGTCATCGTGAGGGGATTAGTACAATTCCTGGAGCCGAAAATAAACCAATCCAGCTACTAGGAGGGACTTTGTGTCTGACTCCCAGAAATCACAACGGAGAACCTGCCAGTTATGAGCTTTGCTGGGTCAGGAGCTCAGTGCAGGAGTGGGGTGGTGGGGGGTGAGTACCAGTGGTGGTAACGACCCTGCGGTGAGTCAGGGAGCCTGGAGGTGCACTCGGGCAGGTGCGGCAGGCTCACAGGGTGGGGGGTGGATTCCGTGCTCCCTGGGCTGCACTGGGTGGCAGCTGGAATCGGGACCCACGATGGCCCCCACTCCCTCCAAGCAGAAAGCAGCAGGCCCTAAATGCTGAATAAGAGCCACTGTGGCCCCCACTGCTGCTACGTGAGGGCACCTGTCATATTTCAATAGCAACTAGGTCAGGTTCTTAAATAATTTCAAAGCCCAGGGGGTCTTCTCTACTTCAAAGATTAAACAAAATCAAAGTGGCAAAAGATTTCAAACCAAAAACATACGGATGACTCCAGCTCAAACTGCTTTGGTGTTCGCTGCCTTTCTACTTGGAGCTAACATATCCCTTGGAAGGAAGATCCTCTGCCAGATATAAACTCCCAGGCTGCTACGGTAACCAGTGACAGGTAAGTGACAAGGAAAAGCAACTGAGAACGCGAAGTTAGGGGTGTTGGTTCTGCCACTCCTCTTGGTGTGATCCACAGCGAAGTCATTTACTCCACGCCTTCCAGAGCCCACACGTGTGAAACAACCCCAAAGCCATGACGGGAAGGAGAGAACGTGAGCCCTCAGTTCAGTGGTTACTGGTAGTGAGACAAAGTCACGCAAAAGCACTGCCGGCCCGAGTTAGATTTCAACAAGAAACACAATGGTCACATCCCCGCAGCCCGAGTCCTAGCTCTGTCTGACCGTTCCCAGCACATTCTTTCTCTCAGAGACCTAACGGGCCAGGCAAGGACCACAGCATGGATTCAATGAGCGCAGTGAGAACAAGGAAAGGAGCTTTGGATCCCAATGCATCGCCTTCTGTGTCCTCAGGGATAACCGTGTGGTTGGCCCAGGAACCTCAGGGGCGGAACGGGAAGGGAACGTGAAGGGACTCCTGTCTGCCAAGCACTGTCCCAGCCCTTCCCTTGGGTCACCTCTCTAATGCTCACAACAGCTACAAGAGTGGGTATTAGCATCGCTCCCCTTGCACAGAGGGGCCATGAAGACATGGAAGGGCCAGGAAACTTGCCCAGGGTCCTACTGGGCATGTCATATCTGAGCGGTTTAATGCCAGTGACTGCTGCAGTATGTGAAGAGACCCGTGGAGCCCGTGAAGCCGTCCCCGTGCCCCCCAACGTGTCTGACATGGAGGTCCCCTGACGGCCCCACGCCAGGAACAGAAGCCTGAGCAGGCTCAGAGAACCATTTACTGGGCATGCTGTGAAGAGGGTTTGTGCGTTGAGATGGATACCTTGCTGCTGACCCTGCCAATTCTCTATGCTCTTTCCATCGCAAAACACAGGAATGGACGAACCCACCAACAAGGACTTATTTAGCAATCCCATTTTAAAAGGTGATGTGCCTAAGAGTGCTATAAGCCTATATAAAATTCACGTTAGGCATTCTGCCCTGGAGGGGGTCTCCATGTAAGCCAGTCAACACTGAGGTGCAAATAAGAAAACACAGGCAAGGGAACAAGCAGTATGAACAAGGAATTCCCCTTGTCAGGAGACGCAGTGTTGGACGGAACTTTCGGGAGTGACGTTCTGTGTCTGTGCCGCACCACACAGGAGCTGTGAGCCACCCGAGGTTACAGGCAGTTGAAACGTGCCTAGTGCAGCTAAGGTACTGAATTCAAGTGCCTGTGGCTGGTGGCTACTGTGTTGGACGGCACAGGTTTGGAGACCACAGAATAGACTCATAGCAATGACATCATCACTCCACATCACAGAATGACATTATCCTGTGGGGCTCACAGGATGACAGCAATCTCAAAGTCACGGTGAGGCCCCTGGTGCCATGCAGGAAGCCACTCCACAACAGCACATGGGCCTCTAGAGACGAATCAAACTCCTCCTGTGCCTGGCCCTGGGTCATGGTGTTCGGACACACCAGGGTGAACCTAGATGGCATCAGGAACCCCACAAGTCTTTTCCCGTATTGGAATAAAACTCTGAGGAACACATCACCTATTCTCACTGCATCTCCCAGGGCAGGGGTCAGCATGTTTTCTCACTGGGCTTTGCTGTGGTGTAGTTGATGCCACAATCATGCGACTCTGCTGCCACAGTGTGAAAACAACCACAGGCCACACTTACACACACGAGTGTGTCCCTGTCACAATAAAATTTTTATTTACAAAAATAGGCTTCAGTCTGCTGACCTTTGGTCTAGAACATTTTTAGTGATTCATCACGCAGTGAGGTCATGTTTTTATTAAATGTGTACTGATCTCTGATATGGCATGGCACAGTTCATAAACTCCTTTAGACATTATCACTTCTTCCTCACAGCATCCCTGACAGCTACTGCAGTGGCCACTCCAAGCATGGCCCAGGGCACCCCTCTTGGCATTCGCGCCCTGCGTGGTTCCCTCCCATGAGTCCTGAGTCTGAGCTGGCCCGTTGGCTTGCTTTTGATTATCAGCAAATGGCAGTAGTGAGACTGCATTATTTCTGAGGCTGCTCATAAAAAGCCCTGCAGAGTCCACTCGAGCACGTTGGATCTGGCTCTGGGAAGAGGTGGCCATGCACATGTAGTCCATTGGCCGTGAGACGAGCATACAGTGAGGGAATCCATGTGGAGAGACAGGGAGATGCCCCCCCAGCCCCCAGTAGTTGTAGCCATCCCAGCCCAAATGAAAGAAGGAGCCTTCAGAGGATCCAGCCCCTGGCCCCATCGTTGAGAGTCCCCACTTGAGAAGTGCCCAGTTGAGCCCAGTCCACCCAGAATCACAAGAGATAACAATACATTCTAAGACTGGAAGGTCGCAGGTTCAATTCCTGGTCAAGGCACATGCCTACGATGTGGGTTTGGTCCCTGGCTGGGGCACGTATGAAAGGGTTTCTCTCTCATGTCAGTGTTTCTCTCCCTCTCTTTCTCTCTCCCTTCCCCTCTCTCTAAGCCTTCCCTCCTTTTCTCTCTCTGTAAAAGCAATGAAAAAATGTCCTTGGGTGAGGATAAAAAAAAGAGAGAGAAAGAGATATTTTAATAGACTCATAGACACGGAGAATAGGCTGATGGTTGCCAGAGGGGAGAGGGGTTGGGGGACTGAGTGGAAAGGTGAGAGGACTGAGAAGTGCAGATCGGTGGTTACAGAATAGTCACAGGGACGTAAACTACAGCATAGGGAATACAGTCAACAATATAGTAATAACTGTACAGTGCCAGGTGGGTACTGGGAATATCAGGGGAAATATTTTGTAAAGCACATGATTGTCTAACCACTGTGCTGTACACCTGAAACTAACACAACATAATATTGAATGCAAACTGTAATTGAAGAAAATTAAAAACAAATTAAAAAATGGATGTTTTAAGACCCTGAGTCCAATTCCAGTTTCCTGCATATTTGCCATGTAACCTTGAGTAAATCACTTCCCATCTCTGTGCCTCAGCTTCCCTATTGTGAAATGCAGGAAATACTAGCATCCAGCTCCGAGGGAGGTTGTAAGGCTGAGATGAGTTGATAAGGGTAACAAGAGGTTAAGGGTGATACCTAACTAAGCTCCCTATCAGTGTGCACTATTGTATCGCCACCGGGATACCCAGGAAGGTCGTGTGGGGTCAACATTATACTTCTGAACTGAGTTCGACTGGGCTTTCACTAGGCTTCTCTCTAGTCAGCCCAGAGGAGCTTAGGAGCATCCACGGGGCTTACCCAGCAACCCAGAGAGGCTGAGGACAAAAAAGTGGAGTGCTACATCTTTTTAGGAAAAGGCACAGTCTTTATCACTTGGTCTCTAACTATGTTCTGATTGGCTCGTTCTAAAATTGGGATTTATTAGGAATCTTCAGAATACATGCATGCTTGGTATCCTTGCCTTTTAAAAAAAAAGTGCTTAAAAAGGAAACGGCCACACCACGGACAGGGCGTTCTCACTTACCCAGCAGTGCGAAGGTCTTCTGGGTCTCCACCATGTCTGCTCGGTCATTCACACCCTCGATGGCGGTGCTGCCTCCTGTGCTCGTGTAATTAAATTCTTCTGCGCTCCCTGAAATCAGAAGTCAGACTGTTGTGTCTGTAACACAAAAACTTGGACGTGCATGTTTGTCAAAAGAGAAGTTCTTAATAAGCTATACTGAGCATTCCACACACACTGTCCCATTGGTTCCTTAGAATTCTATGTCACAGACTCAGAAGCGGAGGCTCAGGGGAGGGAGTGACTCTGGCAAGGTCCCGCACCGATGGCAGGGCGAGGGTGGAAATGCAGGCCGGACTCCACAGCTCATGGTTTTCAGTCCAACACCTAACCATTTTATCACACAGCTTTCTGTGTCAAATTTCTGTACAAGTGTCTGTGCCATAGATATTTTTTAGTGAGGTGTATGAAGTGTACGATGAACTACACACATTTAAGATACATACTTAGATGAGGTTTGATGTATGTACACCTCCACCATCACCACAAACAAGATAATGACCTCACGGACATCTAATGTTTGAATAGTAGTTTACCCTTCGGAAAGTTCTTTCATGTTCACTGTTCACATTCTGTTTGGCACATCAGGCACAGATATTATCGTCACATGACTTCTTTATGACTACATATAACAGTGACCTTGAGTCATCAAGGAAGCTCAAATTACGATAGAGGTGCTCTGCCTCAGAAGGAAAATGTGGCATACACATTAGAAAAATGACCATCCATCCAAGGAGTTCAGATAAAAAAGTCTGAGGACTCAGGGCAGTGCGTGCTAGTTGTGAGCAGGCTGTATCCAGGTGGTTCCAGCCGGAAGACCGCAGTC
This sequence comes from Micronycteris hirsuta, assembly GCA_004026765.1. NCBI lineage: Eukaryota > Metazoa > Chordata > Mammalia > Chiroptera > Phyllostomidae > Micronycteris > Micronycteris hirsuta. The sequence goes on from PVJI01000495.1 coordinate 79,175, forward strand.
ACCCGTGACCTTTGACAAGAACCCGGGGGTTGAAGTGCTCCCCATCCCTGGCCCCAGCCTGCCCACCAGCCCTCCTCTATCTCCTTAGAGGCACCAATTCTACCCCCAAACCCAAGGATCTTAGATCTTGGGATAGAATATATTTCTTAAGTGATTTTACTAAATGAAGAAGAAATTACCCTAGAATTTAAAGCCCTACGTAAAAGACTCTTCTACATACCATCCACTACGTACCCAATTTAAGATGTTTAAATTCCGACTGCTGCGCCGATGCACAAAGCTGATAGAAAATGTGATAATTTCGTTCATTTTCTGACTGTGAAAGAAAGACAAGTCCCAAAATTATACCAACCCTTTGTAAGTGAAAATGTGAAGTTTCTACCAGAGGGGTCTTAGATGGCTAATCTGGACTGACATCTGGGCTCTCAGGGACACGGGCACCCACGTGCATTTGCTATGGTCAGTCCTGCTGTGACCCACCTGCTCCCCTCCACTGCCTCACGGGCAGGCCCTGCCTCCCCCGGAGGGCGGCTGGCGGCCCAAGGTGTCTGCAGAGGGCGACCCCAGAGAAAACGCTATTAAATGAAAACATTCTACAAAATGAAAACCATGTAGTTTGTTCTCATTGGACTTTTTAAGAAACTCCTCACAATACAAGGCTTCCTGACACGCTCCTCCAGGGAGAATTTTCTCCATTTACTGAAAGAAGAGCCTTCCTCTTCAATTCCCCTCACTATTTCTAATCCCATCCTCTTTCTGGGAGGAAAGCCAGTCTAACAGTTTTGTCTGTTTCCAACAGTCTTCATGTTCTAGAAAAATAAATCTGATTTTTAAACCCTAATGACTTTTTAAGTACCCGAATTAAGTCATAATCTTTTCTCTAGAACATACAACTCCACTGATACTGCATCTATCCATCACTTTTTGTCAGCATGAGGTTTCCTCCGAAAATTAAAAATAGAGCTACTGTATAACCCAGCAATCCCTCTTCTGACTGCCTACCCCCCAATTTGAATATACTTCATTAGTGGAGATGTATGCAATCATATTGTAATATGGTGCCAAGTAGGTACTGAAAATATTGGGGGGATTGTGTTGTAAAGTATATGATGCTATACACCTGAAACTAATACAAAGTAATATTGCATGTAAATTGCAATGGAAAAAGAATATATACACACCCCCTCATGGTCATTGTAACATTATTTACAATAGCTAAGACACAGACACAGCCTAAGTGTCCTTCAGTGGAAGACTGGATAAAGAGTATACAGTACATAGGAACTTCTGGCCAAGATGGAGGCATGGGTAGACACGCTTTGCCTCCTTGAACAATAATAAGAAGGATAACAACCACTCTAAAAACAGAAAACAACCAGAACTTCCAGAAAATCAAACTGTATGCAAGTCCAACAACATGGAGTTAAAGAAGAAACATTCATCCAGACAGATAGGAGGGGCAGAGATGGGCAGCCGAGGTGGAGAGGACATGTGGCAGTGGTCAATGGGTGGTCCCGCATTCACATGTGTCAGATAAAAACTGGGAGGGACAACTGGGGAGCGAGTGATCCCAGCCTCAAGCCAGACCACACAGCCCAGGGTTCAAGCACCAGGAAAATAAAGTCTCATAACCTCTGCCTGTAAAAACCAGGAGGTTTGGGGTGGCAGAAGAAACTGCCAGTCTCTCACGAGAGTCTGTTTAAAGGACCCACAAGGTCCTGGAACATACACAAGCCCACTTGGGGAATCAGCACCAGGGCACAGCTCGAGAGGTGCCAGTCACATACAGGAAGTGAGGGAAATGACTGAAAATGGTGAGAGCCGAGCAAGCAGCATTGTTCTCTCTCCGACCCCTCCCCCACATACAGTGCCACAAAGCTGCACAGTGGGCTGCCCTGCCTTGGCTCTGCCCATAACAGGTGTGCCCCAGCTGGTGCGGCTCAGTGGACTGAGTGACAGTCAGAAAATCAAAGGGGAGCTGGTTTGATTCCCAGTTGGGGCACATGCCTGGGTTGTGGGCCAGGTCCCCAGTTTGGGGTGCAGGAGAGACAAACACACACTGATGTTTCTCTCCCTTTCTCCTTCCCTTCCCCTTTCTCTCAAAAAATAATAATAATAATAATAATAATAACAGGTGAACCAACATGGGAAGTCAGAGCAACTCTACCTAATACACAGAAACAAGGGAGGCTGCCAAATAGAGGAGACAAAGAAATATGGCCCAAATGAAAGAATAAATCAAAGCTGCAGAAAAAGAACTAAATGATGAGGAAATAGCCAACCTATCAGATACATAGTTCAAAGCACTGGTAATCAGGATGCTCAGAGAAATGATTGAATACAGACGCAAAATAAAGGAAGAAGTGAAGTCTATACAAAGTGAAATAAAGAAAAATATACAGGGAAACAACAGTGAAGAGAAGTAAGCTAGGATTAAAATCAATGATGGGAATAAAAGGAAGAAATATACATTTAACCAGAACAGAAATAAGAAACAAGAATTTGAGAAAATGAGGAGAGGCTTAGGAACCTCTGGAACAACTTTAAGTGTACCAACAACCAAATCATAAGGGTGCCAGAAAGAGAAGAGGAAGAGCAAGAAATTGAAAACTTATTTGAAAAAATAATGAAAGAAAACTTCCCCAAGTTGGTGAAGGAAATAGACATACATGTCCAGGAAGCACGGAGAGTCCTAAACAAGTTGGACCCAAGGAAGCACACACCAAGGCACATCATAATTACATTACCCAAGGCTAAAGATAAGGAGAGAATCTTAAAAGCAGAAAGAGAAAAGCAGAGAGTTACCTACAAAGGAGTTTCCATAAGACTGTCAACTCATTTATCAAAAGAAACCTTGCAGGCAAGAAGGGTCTGGAAAGAAGTATTCAAAGTGATGAAAAGGAAGGACTTAATCCAAGATTACTGTATCCAGCAGAGCTATCATTTAGAACGGAACGGCAGATAAAGTGCTTCCCAGACAAGGTGAAACTAAAGGAGTTCATCCTCACCAAGCCGTTACTATATGAAATGTTGAAGGGACTTATCTGAGAAAAATAGAATCAAAATTATGAACAGTAAAATGATAACAAACTCACAATTATCAACAACTGAACCTAAAAAAAACCCACCAAAAATAAAAGCAAAGCGAACACCTAGAACAGGAACAGTATCACAGAAACGTAGATCACATGGAGGGTTATCGGTGGAGACGGGCACGGGAAAGTTGGGGGAAAGGTACAGGGAACAAGAGGCATAAGTGGCAGGTACAAAATAGACGGGGGAGGTTAAGAAGAGTAGAGGAAGTGGAGAAGCCAGAGACCTTATGTGTACGGCCCATGGACATGAACTAAGGGGGAGGGGAATTCCTGGAAGGAGTGAGCATACCAGATGGAGGGGGGCAAAGGGGAAAAAGCATGGGACAACTGTAAGAGCATAATCAATAAAATATACTTTAAAAACAGAATATACAGTACGTGTACACAATGGAACACTATTCAGCTATAAAAAAGGAGGAAATGTTGCATTTGCAACAGTGTGAATGGATCCTGAAAGTACTGTAAGTGAAATAAGTCTGATGGAAAAGGATAAGAACAACATGATTTCATCACATATGAGATGTAGAACAAAAAGCAACAAATGAACAGAGAAAACAAACATCAAATAAAAAAACAGACTCAAACAAACAGACGACAGAACGGCAGAAAGGGGGCGGGGCAGGATGAGGACAGCGGAGGGCCGAGCACACAGTGACAGGAGACCAGACGTCAGTTAGGGAGCACGCGATACAGCACGCAGATGTCATATCATGGTGTTGTACGCCTGAAAGTTGTATAATGGTGTTAACCAATGTCACCCAAATCCAGTAAAACGATATTTTAATTAAAAATATTTTTAAGAAACAGAAAAATAAATCAAACTGCAAATGAAAGATAGAAATATATTCAAGTCATGGACCCACATAGGTGTCTAATGAGTATATGGGTGGAAACAGCACTTAAAGCGTTGGGAAGAAGGAGATTTCATATTTCCATCCTTACCTGAAAGACGACTCTGGATTTCTCCAGCAGGTAGGTTCTCATGTTGGCTCCTATAATCTGGTGTCTCTCATCAAAGCTGATTTCTGTGTATTTCCCAAACCGGCTGCTGTTGTCGTTGCGTGTGGTCTTGGCGTTCCCCACGGCCTGCGAACATTGGGCCCTCTCGACACGACCCCACTAAAAAGGCCCGTGCGTCAACACCACTGGGGCCGCTTAGCAAAATCCAGTCCTGTGTGCTGGGGGGAGGTCTGGCCTGCAGAGGGAGGTTGGGGGTGCGGGAAAGCAGCCCAAGGCTTACAGGGAGCACAATGCCCGCTCAGCCAGGCCCTCAAGGCTCTCCACCATCTTGCTGGGAGGCGACACCAGGCAGAACCAAAAAAAGTGCAGGTTCTGATGTTTTAGGGCCCTGGGTCCTTTTTTTACTATCTGGGTGATGCTAGAAATGTTATTTCATCTCTCTCTGTAATATGGGAAAAATGAGCATCTTACAGAATACGGAGGAAGATAATATAAAGTGCCGCAACTCATTCATGCCCCAAATATTGTAAATGCTCAAAGTCCACATCCCTCATTCAACACTTATTTCTATCCTTAGCCCTTCCCTATTCAAAATTTCCACTCACTCAAAACTGCCTTCTCCCAACCCCCTTACACTCCGAGCGTGACTGCAGCTTTTTTACGTCTATTCTTGAATCCCATCCCTTCTGCCCATCTCCCCTCCCGGCACCCTTCATCTAGAAGTGCCCTTTCTGCACACACACTGTGCCTCCGGCCATCATACTTCACCACGACGTATATTTACGGCGCCCCTGCCATGGCCCACATGCCCTGTAGGCACAGGTGAGCCGAGCAGACAGCCCTGCCTCAGGGGAGCTTATAGGCTCACACGCACGGCCGACCCTGACCAACACCCACACGAAATTGTCCATCGGGCATGTAACTGAGCGCTGCTTCTTGACTTTTCTATTGCTGTCCTGGACTGTGATTTGTTTCTACTTAACTTTAAAATATGCTTATGTTAGAGGAGTCTTAAAGCTTGGGGGCTGGGCCTTATTCTTTTCCATTACGTCCCATATCATCTGGCACAGGGACTTAACAAAACAGGTGCTCTGATAAACAGTCACTGAGGAGCAAACAGAGAGAGATCTAGAAAGCTAATATTCTCGATTGCTTGCTATATTTCCAAATAAATCCAAATCAATCCTCTTTCCATTTTGCAGGGCAGCCAGAGCTGGCCTTGGGGCCTTCCCCTGAGCCTCCCCGATGCCCCTTCTTCTGAGAGGGCTGTGTCCTCACCCCTGGGCACTGTCATGGCTGGCCCTGCCCACACCTCTGAATTCACACCCAGGTTGAATGGATGAATCTGTTGGAGGGGAGGAGGAATAGCCTTGTTATGTGGTATTTGCCAATTTAAGGTGTAGATACTCCCAGCATGACTGATTTCAAACTATCATAGGTTTAACAGTCGCTCACAATAAAATTCCTGAATATTTAAGCATCAGCTCAGTAATGTCGGTGCCCGCTGGCCACAGTGCACTGGTGTCCGTGGTTGAGGAACTTTCCCCTGGGATATCAGTGTGAACAGGGGTCTCCTGAGGTCTGGTGGTAGGATGTCTAGCCCAGCAGGCAGAGGAGGAGAGCCTCAGAAGCAGCAATCTCTGCCCCGCCTTCTTCAGATCCCACCCTCACTTGGGTCTTGAAAGGGTGGGAGCTGTGGTTAGCCAGGACAACGCACACAGAAACCAGCCCACCTCTCCACCAGCACAGGCCCCGCCTCCCACCCTACGCCGGGACACACCTCAGTGATGGGGTTAGACGCCAGAACCTTGTCCTCCACGTGGGCGTTGCTGCTCGACTTGCTGACGGTGGCAAAGTACCTCATGGCATAGCGAGCAGACACCGTCTTGCCGGCACCTGACTCCCCGCTGACAATTATTGACTGATTTTTATTATTTCTGGAGCCAACAAATGAAAGCATTTTTAAAACGTTCATTTCTTCCTATTAAAAAGGCAATAGCTACTCATTAAGAAAAATGCAGACAAGCAGGGAGGGAAACTGTTTCATTACTCTAAAGTAACTGCTTTCAGTATTCCAGTGAATTTCCTCCTAGTCGTTTCCCCGTGTGACCAGCTGAACACACAATTTTTGTTTCCTGCTCCGTCTCTGTGTTGAGGGTCCCTAAGACCTGTTGCAGGTGCAGTGGTGCACTAGGACTCACAGGACTCTGCACTCAGCAGTGCTCAGGGACACAAGGATACAAAGTAACTCGGCAGAGGGAAAGGGCACATGGGGTCACGTCCAAAGGAAGCCGGGCATAAATGTCCAGGAGGCCTCTCCCAGTGGAGTTGCACGGGACACACTTAATTCTTCCTGCAACGAACTGCGACAATACGTGGAAAACGTCTGCCTGGGGAGCTCATTAGAGACCCAGTGCCCAGAGTTTTTACTGGGGGCTGCTCACGTAGGCACCCCCTCACAGGCACCAAAGTTCCAGATGCCCAGAGGAAAGCAGATGTGTGGCATGAACCGCACTGTTTACACTAACGGTTTAAGCTTCGGTACAACGAGCCACTCTTATCAACTAGGAAATGGTGAGAACCTTCCTGAAATCCAAGTCCCCAGAGGCCAGCCACTGGGCATTGTTGCAAACAAGCCTCGAGTGAAAGCAGTCTCAAGCTTATGTTAACTCCTCTCTGCACATTCCCACTTACATGTATTGAATAAAAACATTTTAAAGACATTATTTGGCGAGCAATTGTTCAAAATATGCTTGCCTAAGAGTTCTGCAAGCCAATATGCTCTGTTTCATAATTTAGAGACCTTAAAAAATGCACCAAACTTTCCCTGTCACAAGATTACAATGGTAGAACCTTATTATAAAACCATTTTATGGACCCAGCACGGCTGATGTGTCGGGGGCTCCATGGATGCTTTACTGGGAGTGAAAGGATAAGCCTCATTTAAGCCTCACAAAGGTCCTACACCACGTACGTCCACCTTACAGATGAGCACAACAGTGACCCAGAGAGGTAAAGTGACCACCCGGGGCTCAGAACACACAGTCTCCCCTGTGAACGCTGGAGGGGATGTGAGAGGCAGAGCTCTGAGTTTGAAAAAGGCTGAGACTCTGAGGTGAACGCCACCCCCAGTGTCCCTCGGCCAAGCAGAACGGGGCTGGGGTGATCACTGCTGGGTTTTCCAGACCCCAGTCGAGTCTCAGCAAGCCCCATGTGTTCATGCTACTACTCCAATTATACGGACCTCTGGGGAAAACTGGCTTTTCAAGCTCAAACCTGGCTCAGCCCTGCGGCTCCAAGCAGCTCACACTGTGGACGCCCGGGAGCAGCCCTGCCCCTCGAGCTCTGAGCCAGGGACTGTAATCTTGCAAAGAAAGCAGGGCAAATCCTAGAGCCATGGGTGTTTCAGGGCTGGAAGGTAACTGGCTGTGGCAGAAATCAAGGCATTTGGTTATTAATTTGTAATTCTCTATCCAACATTCATTCTCCCCTTTCTATGCTCTAGGGACTATGCTCCAAATTTTAGTGGGCGCGGTGCTGCCCATATGAAAAAACTACATATCCCAGCTTCCCTTGTGGCTAGGCATGGCCACGTGAGTAGGTTTTGGCCAATGAGCTGTGATCAGAAGTGCTCTGTGTGGCTTCTGGGAAGTCTCCTCCACTGGGAGGGGCACAATCTTCCCCTGGGACACTCCATCACCTAGCATATGGAGAAAACAGCTAAGTATCGGCTTGGCCTGAGGGTGAGAGTCTCACCCCAGTGCAGAGCAGCTGACAGGCACAGGTCCCCAATGGTTTGGTAGAGGTGCTGTACTAGCCCTGGGCCTGCCCAGCAGACTCCTCTGCAGCTGGGGACCACACACCTCTACCTTGTTTAAGCCACCATTATTTTTTCCTGATTACAAACAATGGCACTTGGAATGGGTGCTCGCTGAGCACCTAGCTCACGGATGAGGACCCTGGAGCTGAGGGAGATCAGGCACGGTGCCCACAGTTATGTGGTAAATAATGAGCAGGCCCAGGTCCCTCTGGGAAATGAGGGCGATGAGGGTAGTTCAGCTGACTTCACTGGGGTGTTGGAGGGCCACAGACCACTGGCCGTGAAAGGATCGACAAAAATAAGGTGGTGTTTTTATTCTTCATACATTCCAGATGAAGACATTGAGGCCAAAAGAGGATGGTTATGGGAAAAATAAATTACATGTCGCGTCAAAAGATCGGAGTGCAAATTCCAGCCTTTTCTGGGCTGGGCGACCTATGCAGGCGACTGGATTCCATTCCCCACCTGGGCGTCTTCATCCCGGGCTTCTGAGAGCACCCAAGGGGAAGTACAGGGATGTGAGCACGGCGACTGGCCCACAGGAGGCCTTTGATAAATGTTTGCTAGCCAAACAAGAACTCCACGGGGCCGTACGAAAAACAAGTGGCGAAAATAGGATAAAACCCCAGTTTGACTGCTGAAACCTGTGCTCATCTACCATCAGACTCTGCTGCCCGGGATGGGTAAAAAAGTTTAAACATCTCACAGAGGACAATGAATGAATATTCCTCCACCCTGGATTGCTCGGACCAACTTTTAACTACCTAGAAGGAACAAAGCCCAGGAAACTCCGTTTAAACAGGTGACTTACACATGTACAGTTATTTGCTACTTGGTACGGGTAGTCTGCTCTGCCAAGCACCCTCTCTGGTCTGACAGTCACATTTAATGAGGCCAAGCCAGTGTCCCCCACCGCCCCACAGTGAGGACCTAGCAAATGCAGGAGCACTAGGAGAGCAAGAGGAAGCCCCGCTGGCAGGAGGCTACCTGGCCATCTGCTTGTATGCCTCTTCCGCCACAGCGAAGATGTGCGGGTCCATGTCGCCCATGTTCTGCCCGCTGTAGGCGTGGATGATGGCATCTCCGTATATCGGCAACTGCTTGTAAGGGTTCATGGCCACCAAAATGATGCCTGAGAAGAAGGGTTAGATGCAGAGAGGGGTCTTTACTCTCACCCATGTCTCCAGGTTCTTTTGACACACCCCAGCTCTGCCACTCACTAAACCTTCTGTGTGGCTTCGGGCAGGTCACTTAGTGCTCTGGCTCAGTCCCTACGTGTCTGGGCTACTCCGAGAGGGTTCGATGAGATGAGAGCTGCGAATGCCCTAAAGCTGAAGGCTTTGGCGATCCTCAGCGTAAATGTAATGACAACAGCATTGCCCCAAATTTGTCAAACCCAATAAGAAACTCAACCCAAGCTTGCTCCATGTGTATTTTTCTTGGTAGTTCAATCTTAGCTCTCGTTGAAGATTCTCCCCACTTAGACACTCTCCTTATAACTAACCCTCTAAGATCCAGCATCTGCACCTTTTAGATACAAGTTTGGGCAAATGTTTAAGTGTGATTACACATTTTGACAGAAGCCAACACTTCTAGTATAAACGTAATATGAAATATGTAATCAGGGTGCTCCAGACAGCAAGCACCCAGTCCCCGCACCATCCCCGCTCTCCGAGAAACGCTCTCCTCACCGCTGTAGGTGTAAATGAGTTTGGATTCTGCAAAGCGCACGCGGAGGTTGTGGAGCACCGCGGGCTCGTGCAGGTAGCTGAGGGCCGTGAGGTCATTCTCGCCCACGAGGATGTCAGGGTTGCGGAGCGGAGGCAGACGCTCGGGATCGATGGAATAATCCAGCTCCTGTGGACAAAGATAACATTAAAGGTGTTTGGTGTTTCTGCTGACCCACTGTCTCCCTCCTGTCTACCTGCCTCAGAGTGATCCCTGACATGCTGAAAACCGTCCTTACATAGAGCAATGAGAAAATTATCTTCATGACTGGCTTTTAGAAAGCGGGAGCCAGGGCACTAGGGTGTCAGCTGTGTGCCCTAGGATGAGTTACTCACCCTTGCTGGGCCTCTCTACTCTCATCTGTGAAAACACTGCACTAGGTCAGGGGCCCTGTCCCTGATCCTACCCCAGGGGCCCCATTGGTGTGTGGTTTCGATGTCAGGTGCCATGGAAGTTTTGGTTTGAAGACATAATTCTGCCGCTAAACAGTGACAGGGTCACCTAAGATCCCTTGCAGCTCTAAGGCTGCCGAACTTCTGGTGGAGGTTGACGCGCTTCATGATGAGAAGTGTCTGAGGGGGCCCGTGGGGGTGCTGGTCTCTCTGGAAGAGGCCACCGGTGTGCCTGGGGGCTCATGGCTGCCCCCACAGGGCTGCCCTTGCCCATCATCCTCAGCCTGGGCTGAGTAACGCCCAGGCTGGGCTCTTTTGTGCTGGACTTCACCCAGTGTCGCTCCAGTAGCTCCCTGAGCAGAATGAAGGCCAGGTTAGCATGCCTTGTGGTGGCCATACCACAGACAACTCGGCCATCCTAGTGACAGAGCATCAGGGGACCTTATGGCCACCTGTTCTAATTCCCGCCACTTTCATTTCACAGCCTGGGGAAGTGACTTGAACAAGGTCACCCAGCAAGCTTGTTTCACTCCCACCTTTCCAGGCTGCCTTCCTTTCAATACCTGGTCCTGGACCAGATCGAGGTGGCTCAGCTGCCCCTTAGCAAGTACCCACTGTGCAGACCCTTGTCAGGCACTCAGCCCTGGTTAATCATTTAATCCTCAAAACCGCCCTCCAAGAAGGGCACAACTGCCCTAATGAACAGTTAAGGAGACAGGCTCAGAAAGGTTAAACTCCTTGTCCAAGGTCCCAGAGTTAGTATGGGTCTGGCTGACCCTGGAGCCTGCATGGTGATGCCTCCTATCAGCGCTGACGGGTTTGGTGTTTGGGTGGCTCCATCTGTTTGGTGTAAGGAGAGCAGCTCCGGCCAATCCAGGAAAATGGACATGAACCCTCACAGCAGTTGCCTGTTCCATTGTCAATGTGATTGGATTTGTGGACCTGCCCCAGGCAGAACAGTCTTCATCTACACACTTTTGAGTTTTTCTGTTACCTGTTTTAAATTAACAGCCTCTTCCCAGCTTTAAAAAATATATATAGATTCATAGTCCATTAAATATTGTGAATGAAGTCCTCTGTCAGATAAAATAAATAAAAATCTGTCAGTTAATTAATCAACAGTTTCCTTATTCAGTTCAACCCGAGTATGTGTGTGTGTGTGTGTGTGTGTGTGAGAGAGAGAGAGAGAGAGAGAGCCACAGAGGGGAAGAGAGAGAGAGACAAACAGGACAGTCTGGGGGAGGGGAGAGAACGTGAAGAACATCAGATTGGCAGTCAGAGGCAGAGATGCCATTTTCCGGCACAAAGCAGGCTTTGTCCTTCACGGTATAGACAAACAGTCGGGTTTCAGAGCAGCCTGGCAGCTGGCCATCTCACCTGCCTCCCCCGCCTCCTCTGCAAAGCTGGTTCAGGGCCAGGAGTGCCACCACCTGAATCCCTGCTGATGTTACTAAAGCAGCACACCGCTGCCGCCGCAGCTGCTGTCTGAGATTTTTCTCCCAGGGCAGTCTGACCCCTAGTTAGAACCTTGGCAGTGCACACGAGGTGCTCAACAGGTGTGCAAGGACTTTCAGATGGCAAGGGAGAGAATGAATGGAGACACAGCATCCTCTCGAGCCATCTCTTGCACTTGCACAGGTGCACCTGGGTAATGACCTTCAGCAACCTCCCTGTGATGCTGGGGGTGTGAAGGGGGAGTGGTACAAACACGGGTGTGTCCACAGCACCAGCTGGCCGTGTTGGGTGCCCCTCATGTGCCCTCCTCTGGCTTCTCCCACAGGGACGTGCCCCCCGCTGCATACCCCCGTTACCCCTTTTACATCACGCAGCTGCAGCCAGTGAGGACCCACCGTTCCGTCCTCCAGCAGGAGCCGCAGGACCTTGTCACCAGCTCTGTAGTCCTTTGCTATTTCCGCAGATTTCCAAACTTCTTCAGGATCAGGAATCCAAACCCTGTTGTACTGACCAACACAATATGACAGGCTTAGTATCAGCACTCTAGAAACGAGACACAGCTCACCAGGTAATCAGACTCAGGAGGGTTTGTTTCTGTCCACTAGGCCCGTTCCTCCACGAGGAATACTTGTACCTAGTTTTGCTTATGAGGCAATCTCTAGTGTGCCTGCAATGCAGCAGGCCTAGCTGCTTCATTTTCTAGGCAACAAAATTCCTAAAGTCTCCTAAATACACCTTGAAAACGGAAAGCCTGGGCGTGGCAAGGAAATCCTGCAGTGCCTTTAGAGAGAAGGTCTGAGTCTTCTCTGGTACAAGAGCTGGAGCAGAGAGACCTGGTTCACTGCTGATAGACTATGGGGCTCTGGGCCAGACACTTAACTTCTTGTGCCTCACTTTTCTCATCCGTAAAATGGGTACTATAATACCTACTTCATGGATTTGCTGGGAGGTGAAGTTAGACTGTGCACTTGAAAGCGCTTTGCAAAGTGCTGTAGAAGCAATGTTGTAGCAGCATTATCACAGTCTGACCAGCAGGTCAGCAGCCCAGGGTTCCCACTGTGGGAAACGCAGAAGTCCAAGCGCCGCTGCTGAGCTCAGCTCCCAACATGCAATTGGTACGCCTGGCTCAGCACTGACGTGAGAGTCTTCAGGTGGAATCACACTGTTGTGTACTGAAGTGTGTCATCTCCGAAATTCTCATGCTAAAGCCCTAGTCTCCAGTGTGACGGCATTTGAAGACAGGTTTTTTTAGAGGCAGCTAAGGTTAACTGAAGTCCTAAGGCCCTGATCTTATAGGAGGCGTGTCTTCATAAGAAGAGACTCCAGAGAGCTCGCACACACCCCTGCTTCTGCTGCATGTAGCGAAGTAAGGTCACGCGAAGAGACAGCGAGGGGGCGGCGGTCTACCCCCAAGGGGAGAAGTCCTCACCAGCGCCAGCCCTGCCCACGCTCTGGTCTGGGACTGCCGGGCCTCCAGAACTGTGAGAAATGAATGCCTGCTGTTCAGGCACCCAGCCTGTGGGGTACTGTTTTGGCAGCCCCAGCAGACTAATACACATGCCTAATGATTCACATAAGAAGGAGGGTGGCCTCACTCTCCAGAATTTACCAGTGGTACCTGAATGCTGTTCGAGATGAAGACAAGGTGACTGCCGAGTACTGACACTGCAGCCGCCACCGTAGGGTCCCATGATCTGTCCCCCTCGCCCCTCCAGGCATCCTGTCTGCAGCACACACTGACCGCATTTGCTCTTCCCCCCGGGCCCCACATCTCAGTCTCCTGCACCTGTCTGTAAACTCAGCCACCTGTCCAGTCGTTCATTTGTTTGTTTGTTTGTTCGTTCAATAAACACTGGCTGACTGTCTATGATGTCTAGGTCTGGCACAGGGCTGGGTCACCAAAAAGGGAAGGCATCTTCTCACGGCCACCACGGTCTTCCTACTAACCCAGCCTTTCACCGACCTGTAGCTGCACTTGAACGTGTCCCTATTTGTACCCCTCTGCTCATGTACCAGTAGTTTCTATCCACAGGACCCCCAGACAGGATACCCTGACGTCCTGGGACATGACCAGGCTGACAGGAACACTACTGGGAAGCACTCACATGGAGACATGAAGCAGTACCTGGGAAACGTCTTAAAGCTAAAGGCTTGATAGCCCAGGACCCCAGATGTGGATGAGGTCTGAGAGGCTGGCAGTGTCTCACCCTCACTTCCCAGAGCAAACTGGCCTCCAAGTTCCCCAGAAACAGAGCTAAGATGAGCACCAATTTTCATAATAGCACGAAAGTAGAAACAGTCTAGATGTCTGTTAATACAAAGATAAGTTTAAAAAAGAGAAAGAAATACAACTGTGGTATACTCACACAATGGAATACTACTAACCAATAAAAAGTCAACTACTGATATGAGCAAGAACTTGAATGAATCTCTAAAGCATCAGGCTTAGTCGAAGACGCTTTACACAAATGAGCACATTCTGTATCAGTCCCTTTCAATGAAGCACGCAGTGCCTCTGAGGGTCGGCAGGGCCTGGGAGTGGCTGGACAGGTGCCTGATGGAATGTTCTGGGGGGATGACCACATTCTGTATCTTGGTGGGGTTTGCATTGCGCAGGCACCAAGCACATTTCAAACCGCAGAGAACATGCGCTTAAGATTTGTGCATTTCATTGTCTGGAAATTGTACATAGAGAACTAATAAATATGGGACTCTTAACAATATGCACACTATACTATTTAGACGGACATGTATGGACATATACAATTTACTCTAAAACGCTTCAACGTATAAGAGGCGTTGAGGGCTGGACGAAAGGATAGAAAGACGGATAGGAACGAGATACAACAAATGTGGTAAAATGTTCGAGCTAGAATCTGGGTGGTGGGATGCATGCTCACTGTGGAGTTCTTTCAACGTTACTGTGCACTTAAAATGTTTATAACGAGATGTTGGAGGAAATAAAAAATAAGTATAAAATACAGTTCAGGGTTTCAGTACTAGACTTGGCAAAGTTCACTGAGGAGTATAGCAATAAATATGTTAGTTAACGTAATTGCCTCACTTAACCAAAAGAATATATATATGTGTATGCATATATTTAAATTTGGCTGGCTGTCAATCATGACTCCCTAAGTTATACAAGTTTCTTTAATTACTGACAGGTAGTTGAGAGCAGGAGCTCGCTGAAAGGTGGCATGGGTGGGTGAGCTTTGAGAGAGAGAGGCAATGGAAGAATGACCCAACAGGCGATGACGTGTACTTAGATACACACACCCCTGCAAACAGGTAGACAAAAGCCTGATAAGCAAACTCACTCACACACACACACACACACACACCCCTCTCAGACACACACGCTCACACTCCATGAATCCTTGTTGCCATGGGCTACCATTTTCTACCTCAGGTCTGCTGCTGAAAGTATTTATTGCTAACCTCATAAGGCTGAAATCACTAACACACTACCCCGATTTATCGAGAACTGGCCACTATAGAAGTTTAGAGCTGAAAAGATCTTGAAAACTGTCTACTCAAGGTCATTTGTCAACATCCCTTTTGCAGCCACAGAAAGCTTACTTCCGTGGAAACGGTGGCAGCTCCCTTGTGAGAGAGGTGAAAACAGAGGAGTTCCAGCGGGAGCCCATCCGGGGGCTGCGGCTGAGCTCTGTCAAGTCCTTCCACAGAAGTGTGGGCCCGAGAAGTATGTACTGTTAAAATCCCTAAGTCACTCTAAGCCTTTATTGTACCGATCCCCAAACTGAAGCCCAGAGAGGTCAGTAACCAGCCAGCTACCACACAGAGAGTTTCAAAGGCCTGGACTCCAGGGGAACCAGGGCCTGGGACTTCTACTTGAAATACTTGTTAATTAAATGAGTCTGACCCTGAAAGTAATTCTGAACTCTCCAGTGCAACCGTCTACTTGAGGGCGCACAGGCCCTCCCGGTACTCGTTTTAGATTTGTGTTCTTGGTTTATTTCAGCTCCAAGTGGTGCTAAGTGGTAGGCAGTTATTACGACGCATGCAAGCAAGTGTCTGATTCTCTTCTGGAGTGAACACAGTGACCTGCTCACTCCCCACCCCCAGTGCCCAGGCCGCCCACGCCCCACTGGGCCTGGTGCCTCTACCAGCAGTGGCCAGTCATTTGGGGCCCAGCCTGGTAAGTAAACACATGGAAGTTTACCCAGTTCCACGTAAGTCACACCCATTTGGTCTCTCCCTTCTTCCTACATTCCTTCACCCACAAAGCAACACTTCAAACTGGAGGAAGAGCTAACTTTGCAACATTTGGACAAACAAACGCAGTCCCTGCAAACAACATGACTAGCTCTCATGTGACCTCCCCAGTGCAGTTCCTTTTCCTGGAGCAGGGGCCTCCCCGCCGGCCCGACTCAGACCGCCCTGTGGGCAGGCCGGTGTCCCACCTGTCCTGGGAGTCCTCCCCCATGGTGGGAAATCGCGGTGTGCCACAGCCATGGGAGGCTCAGGAATGAGGCGAGCGCTTCAGGTGCACGGCCCATATGAAGTGATGTGTGTGCCCAGGAACGTGCCCCCGCACACCCTGCCTGCTCCAGGGAGAAAGCAGCACCTTCTCAGGTTGCCCGCCTATCTGAAGGGGTCTGCGGGCATCAGCCACAGAAACGGCTTGAAGACCGTCCATGGAACATGGAGTGACACCAGTTTCCTCCCAGGCTGCCTTCAGGCCTGGACAGGACACTACGCAATGCGGGTTGGCACGGCCAGAGCCCTGACTCTCCTTCTTCCCTTGTTCCTCAGTGCCCTGCTGGGCTTCCTCCTGCGACTCCCTAAGTCCTTCCCAGTCTCCTCTCACAACAGGCTCTTTCTGGAGATTTTCATCTCTTCCCACAGTTTCCAAGACCACCTCGCCGGCCCGCAGGAGAGCTCTGTGGGTCTAGGCCACATTTCCAATTGCCCTCCAGACACCAGCCCCTAAACGTCTGCAGACACTCATAAATCCCAAACTCAGGTGATTATTATGTCTAATCCAAACCTGCCTGCCTCATCTTCCTCAAGTGAGAAACCTGGGACCGTGCTGGGCTCCCGCTCCCTCCCTCTACCCCACCACAAATGGTTGTCAGGCACTGCAGAAAGTTCCCATCTGCCTGCCCCATCCACCCCCACTGCCCTGCTGGCCCTCAGTCAGCTCCCCTACCCTGCCCCCACAGCCTGCCGAAAGCTCCCTCAGCCAGGCTGAACACCAAGGCTCTGCAGACATACAGATTCCCTCGCCCACACCCGAATCAGCCCCATGCGTGGGGCCCAGCAAGATGAAAGTTTTATAAGTCCCCCCTTATGGGTTCTGATGAACAGCCTGGCCTGGGGAGCCTTCATCCTAACCAATTTCCCCACCTGGGCCTCACCCCCTTGCCAATCCACCCTCTGTCTGCTTCCACCCAAACCACCAGCAGTTTCTAGAACACGCTGAGCTCATCACTGGCTCTGCACTGAGCCACCCTCCTCTCCCCATCGGCAAGCAAACTGCTCTGAGCAGCCGAGTTAGCTCAAGACTCCCGCCTCTGTGGCACCTTCCCCGACACCCTCACCTCAGGCAGAGTTGAAGCTTCCTCTGTAGAGCTCTTCTGTCCTCTCCCCAGGTTTCTGGGTCACTTCCATCTCCCCCACTGACATTTGAACTTTAAGAGCCTTGTCTGTTTGCCCTGGAACTCAATACAATGGCTTCCCCATGGCCAGCGCTCAATAAACATCTACTGAACAAGAATCTGAACTCATAGTTCAGTTGCACCACTGATATTTCAG
This sequence comes from Micronycteris hirsuta, assembly GCA_004026765.1. NCBI lineage: Eukaryota > Metazoa > Chordata > Mammalia > Chiroptera > Phyllostomidae > Micronycteris > Micronycteris hirsuta. The sequence goes on from PVJI01000495.1 coordinate 96,403, forward strand.
TCTCTTGTCCCTTTTTTAGTCTTCTGACCAACCCATATGCAACACCGGGGACACATCTAATGCCCCAGATACATGAATACAGAGAAGTCTAAGAGCTGCTTAGAGTATCCAAATGAAAGTCATTGAACTGAACTTTAACCCTGTTTAGGCCAGGAAACCTGTACTGCTAGTCAAGACACTTCCCGTGACCTTGCACCTCTGGATGTCAGCGGGACTTCGTAGGGGTGAAAGAGACAGAGCTGAAGGGTCACTCGGGAATCTGTGGCTACCCGCAGTCATAACCCGAGTCCCGACCAAGGAGCAAGAACAGTTTAGGGAAGGTCCTAGAGGCATGCCCTCCACTCACCACTTCCTTCTCTCCTCTTTTTTTAATCCTCACCTGAGGATATATTTATTGGTTTTAGAGAGAAGAAGAAGGAGGAGAAGGACAAGGAGGATGAGGAAGACGAGGAAGACGAGGAGGATGAGGAGAAGAGAAACATCAATGTGAAAAAGAAACATCAATCACTTGCCTCCCGTACGCCCCCAACTGGGGCTGAACCTGCATCCTGGGTGCCTGCCCGGACCAGGGGTCAAACCCGCAAGCTCTGGTGCGCGGGACAGTGCTCCCACCAACTGAGCCACCCAGCCAGGGCCGATCATTGCTTTCATCAATATCTTAGATGAAAACAACAGAATACAAATACATCAAATATCAGATGAACTATTAATTAGCTAAACATGATCAAGATTGAAAAATGTTTTGACAAACTGCAGAACACTAAACAACTCACTGGAAAGTTTAATAGAGAAAAATGTAGAGTCCAATATACAGGTACCAAAATCAGGAGTATTATAATAGCACCAATATCAAAAACTGTTATTAAGTGTTACGTGTCGGGTATTTTGCTAAGGATTTTACAGAGATGATTTCATCCTTACTGGTAAAACCTAAATCCATTTCACAAGTGTGGAAACCCAGAGAGGTTAAGTAACTTGCACAGTGTCACTGGTTAGCAAGGGGCAGAACGAAGACCTCACCCCAGTCCCCACCTGGAGTGCAAGGGGCACTCTGCTTAAAACAAACAGGACACAGCCATGCCAGCCCGCACGGAGGGCCACACGCAGGAGGTCGCAGCCCCATGGTTCCATGGCGCTCATGGATAAGCAGACCAGATCTAGAAAACTGTACAGGTGCCACTGTAAGACAGGTGTCAAGTAGTGAAATCCACCCAGAGGAAGGTGGCCAACGGTGAGGGTCTGCGGTGATGCTGTAGGAGGAAAGGTGCGGCACTGCCACTCTCCTGAGGCTCTCGGTCCCGCCCATGTGACATTCTCAGGGGCAGGTGAGCCCTCTGGGCTTCCTTCATTCTAAATACCTCCGTCTTCAACTCCTGCCACCGCGGCCTCGGGTGCCGACTCCTTTCTGCAGCTGTCCCCTGCTGCGCCTGTCTTACAGCTTCAGATTCCAGTCCTCCACTGGGCCCCCCTTCAGCCCGTGCCCAGGGCCCCCTTCCCCCTCACAGCTCTACTGAACGAGAAGCAATGCCAAGGACCTCCTATTGGCCAAATCCAGTGATGCTTCCACAGCCTCTGTCCTCCTTGACTTCTCTGCAGCCACAGAACTACGGACTGCCCAGTCTTCAGTGACTGGTACACAGGGCCTCCTTCCTTGGTTTGGAAGGAAGAAGATCATATAGAAACATATACATTGTATGTTTATGATCACACAGCATATACAATTTTTGTGCTCTCATTTTTTATGTAACACGCATTTTCCTCATATTGTAATGAACTCATTAAGTAGCATTTTTAATAGCTTCATACTATAACTTCATACTACTCTATCCTGTGTGTCTTCTATAATTCACCAAATTCTACCCCTTTTTCTGGACAATGGGTTTATTTCCTCTTGTTATTAGAAGGAATAATATAAAAAACAACCAGGTGGCAGGAGAGGCAGCTATGAAGTGGACTTCCCAGCAGTCCTCTGTGTGGGGGGAAAGGTCGGATCTCTTGAAGAGGAGGAGGAGGATAAAGCAAACGACCCAAGCTGGTGGTACTGGGAGGTGTTAAGAACCTAGGCTTTTAATCCTGGCTCCAACACTTCTGTGTAACCTTAGGCAACTTCACTGAGCCATTTGTAAAACTGGGATAACAACAGAGCATTGGTTATTCAGGTCAAGCGGAAGAAGGCACCTAAAGTTCTGAGGATGACATCTGGCGCATAAGAAGTCCTTAGTGACTGTGAGATAGAAGTAATCATCCTCAACATCACCTTCGCGTCCACAGCTTTTCTGAACGCAGAAAACCTCATTCGCTCGTGCATATCAAACACACACGGAGCCCCCAGTGCTCTCAGTTCCACAGAAACTCTTGGTCAGCAGCAGGGATAGAGAGCGAATGAGCTGTTACCAATCATTTTAAAGGTGCCCAGCTTGGAGGGCAAAGATATCTCAGAAGAGGCACTGCTCCAATTGAATTTGGAAGGTGCAGACATGGGTGAGCAAAGCAGATGCAGAGACAGACAGGCATTTGAAGCAGACACAGCGCTGTGTGCAAGGCACCAGAATGCATTTAGGGACGGCAAGAAGTTTGGTGGCGCATGAGCTAAGGTAGGAGCTGCTGGACAGGGGCCGGGAGACGATGCAGAGACCCGGGACCTATGCTGAACGTGACGGACCCTCCAGAGGGGCTCCAGTAGAGAATCGCCAGTCTGGTCTTTCTTAGAGAGATTTCAAAGAGTGGAACTGCTGGGTCAAACGCTCTGGACATTTCTAAACCATGTTGCCGTGCTGCTTTTGAAAAGAGATGGGTCATTTCACACACACCCCGACCCCTGCAGCAACTGCGGCTCTAACTGCACTTCCTCCCAGGAGTCCCCTGTTCTTGGAACCTCTCTTCCTGTGGCTCCTGATGCCAGCTCTCCTGTCTCCTCCTCCCTGCAATGGCTCTGCTGCAGGCCCTCTGCTTCCCCTCCCTCCCTGATCGGATGCTGTTCCCAGTGTCCTGTCTTGGCCCTCTTCTCTCCTTTGGCGTCATCTTCACTGCCTAGGCTGCAACTCCACCTCTGGGCCGAAGACCCCAGGCCCATCCTCTACACAAACCAGCAACCACCCGGACACCACCCCCTGGAAGCCCCCCACCACCTCAACCTCTGTAGGCATTTCCCTCACTTTTCTAAGAAACATCTCCTCCTCCCACTGTCCCTAATTATGTCAATGGCACCACCATCCTCTCAGTCATCCAGATGCTAACCTCCAAGCCATCCTTGGCTTGTCCCTCTCACCCACAAACCCCAGTCCAGTCTCCGATTCTCACCTGCCTCCACCCTCCATTTCCAAGGCTGCAGCCACGGTTTTCTCCCTGGCAGTTACGGTGACCTGACGAATCAGCTACCTGACTGCAGCCTCTGACCCAGGGCACCGAGTCCCATGGGCTCCGCGGGCACACCTAACTTCCGAAAACACGCCCTGGATCCTGTCGTTCCCCATTTAAAACCTTCACCGGAGTATAAGGCCCTGGCCCACCTCTGGCTGCCACGACCCTCCCCTTCTCAGCTCTGTGGCCCAGCACGCTCCGCCACGTCTTCTATGCCTCTGCAGACTGAATTACAGGACATGTCTCATTTCTCACTAATTGGAAAACTCCTTGAGAGGCAAGACTATCACTTAAAACAAAACTTTCTAACCTCTCCCCAGCATGAAGTTTTATGTACATAAGGGAGAGATTAGACAGGGCCAGGCAAGTAACAGCTGTGTCAAGAGGGTGACTAGGCAGCCTCGCGGTCACGGGATCGTCGTGGCTGTCACACAGAAGCCCGCTGCTGCACAGGGATCCCTGAGTGGCAGCCCACCCGCCACCCCACTGCAGGATCACCCTTTGCCTGCGTGCAGAAACGGGTTTCAGTTTGTTTTAAAACACTGTGTGGCTAAGATTGTGTAATGGGGGTTCATGTGGCTAAGGGTCCCCAGTCACAAACTTTGACTTGGGCCAGCCCTGTGTGCTGACACTCAGGACAGTTGGCTAGATCTTGGGACTTAGGAGGGTGGGGTGGGGGTGGAGGGGTGGTAGGAAAGCAAAGGGAGAGGGTTTAGATTTTGTCTAAGAAAGAAATCTTCGGTTTCACTTGTTTGTGGAATCTAAAGACCAATATAAATGAACAAACAGAACAGAAACAGACTCACAGACACAGAGAACAGACTGATGGTCACCAGATGGGAGGGTGGTTGGGGGACTGGGTGAAAAAGGTGAAGGGCTTAAGAAGTGCAAACTGGTAGTTACAGAATAGTCATGGGGATGTAAAGGACAGCATAGGAAATACAGTCAATAACACCGTAATGACCATGTGTGGGGCCAGGTGGGTACTGGGAATATTGGGGGGTCACTTTGCAATGTACAGATTGTCTAACCGCTATGCTGTACACCTGAACATAATAGTAATACAAATAATACCGATTATAAACTGTAATTGAAAAAAATTTAATTTTTAAAAAGTGAAGTGTGTGCTGATATGGAAAAGGATAGTCAAGAATATATGAACAATACAATTATCATTTTTCTTCTTTGCAAATGTACCCAATTTGCTTTGCAGGTTTTTTCCCTCCCCTCGGGAGAGAGGAATAGGGTAGTGCGAGGAGTATGGGAAAAGAAATGTATTAGTAGATGCTCAATAAATATTTGTTGAGTACATTAAAAAAAAAGGAAAGAAAGAAATCTTTAACAAAGTAAGCTCTCAAAAAACACAAAGAGGCACCTACACAGACGGGAGAGCACCCCACCTCTGGCGCTGACAAGGTAGGGGCTGACCGGCCACCTGGAAGGAAGGTGAAAGCCTGAAGACTCAAAGGAGGTGGTGGCCGCCATCGGAGCTCCTTCTGGCCCGGGGCTCTCAGACTCGCCATCCATTCCAGCTAATCCCCAGAAAACTCTTCCAGATCAGTTTTCCTACCTTGCGCCTGGTACCGAGTTAGTGTTTAATCTATGGAGCGAGCAAAAGTCGGCTTACAGTTGTAATACAAATACACAATACAACAATTGATAAGTAATACAAGAATAAACTGTGTTTTGCATAGTCACAACCTTTTAAAACCTGCTTTTGCCAGCTCCTGTATATTTGTGGCGTGAGGCCCTCAATGACAAGGGTGGTCACGTGTGTATATTTTTTCTGGGGTTGAGGGTGGATAGTTATTTAAAATGGGTTAATCAACAGTTTTCTCTGTCCTCCAAAGTATCTTCCAAGAATGGTTTTGTTCAAGAACTTTTTTTACCTCCAGTCAGTTGAAGACCAAAGAGGCAGTGTTGGCTATCGGACGGCTCACATTCTCATTGGTAAACTGTCCTGGAACAGAGGCGACTCACACCTTCCACGTAGAGCTCTCGTTAATGGAAATAAATGCATTAAAGAGGAAAACACCATTTGGTTGATTTGAATTTACACTGTTACTAATTAAACAAAGTAGAAGACGAAAGTTTGTTTAAACCATTGAAATATTTATTTACAGCTACTGTCGATATCTGCAGCAGAAGTGCCTTTCTATGTGAAGGTAGGGCAAGTGTCAGGAAATGGGTGGATTCGAGTCTCATCAGTTTGAATATGGGTGTAGGGGCGCCTGGCTTTATAGCCGCTCAAATGGAGTTTTTCCAAAAGCGCCAACACTGTCACGCTTTTTATTCAAAAGTGTGGTTTATTCGAAACCAAGGTCATCTCAGAAGGTTCTCGATGCTGAAGGGGAATGTCGCCTTTCCTACCTAAAGGGGTGGAGCCCTCTGTCCCCAAGGAAGATGAGGTTTCGGGGGAATGCTCTAGGATGGTTCCTGGAGTTCAACTGCAAATGTGAGGTGAAGAGCTTGTGACTACACGTCAGGAGCCCTCAACTTCTAGGGGGTGGCCTGGGGGACAGGCCAGGCAGCTGCAGCTTTGGAGTCAGATGAACTTAAATGCACAAACACGCATTTTGAAGACCCAGTAATTCTAGAAAGCAGTCTGAATAGTGCAGCCCTAAATTTCTTTTTTTAAAATTACTTTATTGTTCAATTACAGTTGTCTGCATTTTCTGCCCTCCCCTTTCCCCCACCCCATCCAAATCCACCTTTCTCCCTTGCTTCCACCCTCCCCCTTGGTTCTGTCCATGTGTCCTCTATAGTAGTTCCTGAAAACCCTTCTCCCCACAGTCCCCTCCCCGCGCCCTTCTGGCTATTGTTAGATTGTTCTTAATTTCAATGTCTCTGGTTATATTTCGCTTGCTTTTTTCCTTTTGTTGATTAGGTTCCAGTTAAAGGTGAGATCATATGGTATTTGTCCCTCATGCGGTCCTAAATTTCTGAGCCAAGTTGTTCAAAGGGCTGCCAGGAGGGTCGGGAAGATTAGGGATGCGATTACTCGCCCCCGTCTGAGATTTCTACATTCCCGCAGGCAACTCCGATTCCACCTGTGGCTCAGAAGGAGGGGGCCAAGGTGCGCGAGAGACGCGGCCTAAGGCGCGACCCCTGGAAGCTCAGGCCGGGAGAGGCACTCGGTCTCCCATCCCGAGGGGACCCAGGCTCCCGGGGGCGCCTTTCCCACCGACAGGGACCCGAGCCCTCGGGGGTCGGGGGGGACGCTCCCTGAGCCCCAGTCCCGGAGCCCTCGGCGCCCGTCTCCCCGCAGCGAGCGCGCCAGGTGCACAGGTGTGGCCCGGACACCAGGTACAGTCAGCGTTAGCGCCGGGCCCGCTTCCCTCCCGCGCGCCCTCCCTCGGGTCGGGCCACCCTGCCTACCTGCGTGTACAGCGCGGCCACCGCCATGGGCGAAAGAGCCAGGCAGCTCGAGGGCCGCGACGGGGCGAGGCTCGGGGCCTGGGCCCGCGGCGTTGAGGCTCCGGGGCAGGTAACCGCGCGCAGGACACTTGCGGGAGAAGTTCTCCAGCGATCCACAGACTTTCCCGAGGGCGGCGGCCCGGGAGGAGACAGGCGCGGATTGGTCCCTCCTGGCCCGGCCTGGCCAGTCCTCGCCGCGATTGGCTGGGGCGGGGGCGGGGCCGGGCGCGACCCTCCTCCCAGTACAGCGTCGGCGGCGAAGGGGTCCACCTGGCGGGGGCCGAGCGTGGCGCCCAGCACCCGCGGGAGCGGCGTGCGCTGACTCTCCCGGGAGGAAACGGGTGTGCTCGGAGAGCTGTCCCGGCCCAAGTTTCAGCTCCCTTAAGTCGCAGCGTCTTTACTGGAAAGAACAGAGGGATATGACCGTTTCCTTTGAAAATCCAAGAGAATCAACGAACTGTTAGAACTTGTGAGAGTTCAGCCAGGTGGCCATATTCAATATCAAATATAAAAGTGAGTAACTTTCCTTTATATCAACAATAACCCTTTTAAAAATACGATAAAAAGTAAAATAGGAAAATAAGATATTTACAATATCAACGAAAATATAAAGTGTCCAGAAATTACACAAACAAAAATGCACTTGGCCTTTGTGGAGAAAATGTTTAAATCTCTCTTCAGGGGCATAAAAGGCCTGAGTAATACATGTCGTTTTCAAGGATGGGAATATTTAATATGGTACAGGTGTCAATTCTACCCAAATTAATAACATATAAGCCTAATGTAAATGGAATAAAAATCTTAGCAGGACTTTTGGAAAATTGTACAGTGATATTTTTTATGGAATAAAGTCCCATCTTGGTTAAGCACCAGCCTTCTGGAAAGTCTGTGGATTGCTGGAAAACTTCTACAAGATGGTTCAGCAATGTTTTATAGTTTTAAGTGTACAAATCTAGCACTTTTTATTAAAGTGATTCCTGGCCATATTATTCTTTTTTATGTTATTATGAATGCATATAAATGTTTCTTTAATTTCATTTTCCAATTTATTGTTAGTATAAATAGAATTTATTTTTGTATATTGATCTTATATCTTCTGAGCTTTTCTGAATTCATTTATTAGATCAAGTAAATTTGTGTGTGTGTGGATTTCTTACAATATTCCACACACAAAATAGTCATCTGCAAATAAATTCATTTTTTAACTTTCCTTTCAATCGAGGGTGCCATGATTTAGTGTTCTGGTGCAGATTGCTGTGGCCGGAGCCAGCAGCACAGTGTGGAACTGCAGTGGCAAGAACAGACAGGCGTCTGTGCTTTCTTCTCAGTTTTAGGGGGAAAGCATTCGGTTGGTTTTCTGTTTTTTTTCCCCATTAATTATAAGGTTAACCATAGGTTTTTTTCCCAAACATGAAGGAGTTCCTCCTTCCTGGTTTGTTATGCTGTTTTTTTTTGTTTGTTTGTTTTTCAATCTTGAATGGGATTGATAGATCTTTTTTCTCTTCCCTTTTCTCAATCTATATGCATTTTTGAATCTATAGACAGTGGGTCTTTTTAAAAAAAAAATCAGTTTGACCATCTCTGCTTCCAGTAGAAGTGTTTAATCCATTCATGTTTAATGTAATCATTGATTTATGATTTATCTTGTTTTCTATATGGCTCGTATATTTTTTGTTCTTCTGTTTCTCCTTTACTGACATTTTTGGTGATAGACTTTTTTTTTTTTGGTGGATCATTTTAATTCCTACCTTTTTCTTGAGATGATTTTTAATGGTTCCTCTAGGGATTAAATTATGCACCTGAACTCATCACAGATACTTCAGTTTAATACTGTACCACTTTCCTACAGCTGTTGTAATAGTAGCACAAACTGGGTGGCTTAAAACAACAGAAACGTATTCTCTCACAGTTCTGCCATCGAGGCTACTCTTCCTGCTCAGTGTGGGGCTTCGCTGCGCTCCGCTCCAATCACGTGAGCCCTGCACAGGCGCAGCTGTTAGTTTCCACAGCTCACCTGGTTCTGGCAGTACTACCTCGCTACCTGATGGGCGGAGGGGAGGATCATGGGAGCTGCCCCAGGCAACAATGTCAGACTCCCATTGTTCTTACCCAGAGTTCAGTGGTTTTTCATGGATAACCAATACTAATTTGTTGTGTGCTGTTGATCAATTTACAGAGCCCTAAAACTGTTGTTCTTGATTCTTTTGTCCAGTGTTGTGCTTGCTTTTTTGAGGAGAGAACTTATTGAGCTCCTTCCTCAGTCTGCCATACCAGATGTCAAAATCTATTTAAATACATTATTGCAATATAATTCTTATACCATACACGTCACCCATTTAAAGTATACAACTCAAGGACCCTTTAGCATGCATGCATCTACCATAACTACTGATGACTGTGGAAACTGACCCTAATAGAGAAATCAGAGAAGGCACCTACAAAGTTGTGCATAAGAGTAGATAACAAAACTACAAGTCAAGCAGTAGCCATGAAGAAAACCAGACGAGAAAGTAAAGAGGAAGGGAGTCCTAGCACTGCAATTCGAGAAATTTCTGTATTAAAAGAACTTCATCATCCAAACAGTCAGTCTTCAGGATGTGCTCGTGCAGAGCTCCAGGTTATATCTCATCTCTGAACATCTTTCCATGGATCCAAAGAAATACTTGGATTCTGTCCCTCCTGATCAGTTCATGGAGTCTTGTTAAGAGTCATTTGTACCAAATCCTGTATGGGATTGTTTTGTCACTTAAGAAGAGTTCTACGCAAAAACTTAAAACTTCAAAATCTATTGCTTGATGACAAAGGAACAATTAAACTGGCCGCTTTTGGCCTTGCTAGAACTTTTGGAATACCTACGAGGGTATACACTCGTGAGGTGTGAACACTTTGCTATAGATCTCCTGAAGTATTGCTGGGGTCAGCTCACTATTTGACTCCACTTGACATTTGGAGTACAGGCACCGTATTTGTGGAGTTAGGAACTAAGAAACCACTTTTCCATGGGAATGCAGCAATTGATCAGCTCTTTAGACTGTTCAGAGCTTTGGGTACCCCCAAGTGAAGTGTGGCCAGAGTGGAATCTTTAAGGGACTATAAAAGAATGCATTTCCCAGGTGGAAGCCAGGGAAGCCATGGAGGCAGTCATCCCATGTCAAAAACTTGGATGAAAATGGCTTGAATCTGCTCTGGAAAATGTTAGTCTATAATCCTGCCAAACAAATTTTTGGCAAAATGGCACTGAATCATCCCTATTTTAATGATTCAGACAACTGTATTAAGAAGATGCAGCTTTCTGAGAGTTTCCACGTGTGGTATTGGGAACAGACAGTTGCATCTTTACTGTCAGTTTTATTTCTGTCTGGGTTTTTTGTTTTCTTTGTAAAACTTAAGCAATACTTCATCTTCTAACTTAAAAAATGTAAATATTCTATATGAATTTAAATAATTCTGTATATGCATGGAGATCTCACTGTAACAACTATTTACTATACTAAAACTATAAATCTAAAAAAAATAAAGTATACAACTCCATGGTTTTTAATAGATTCACAGATATGTTAAACTATCACCCAGTCAATTTTCAAACATTGCTGTCATCTCGAAAAGAAACTCCAACGCTCTTTAGCTGTCATTCCCTAGCCCCTCGTGACCCCCTACTCCTAAGTGAGAGTTAAGCAACCACTTACCTACCTATGTCATCGCTGTCTTTTTCTTAATTAGCCTGGCTAGAGGAATATCAATTTTTTATTTATCTTCTCAAAGAACCGGGTTTTGGTTTCATTGATTTTCTCTATTGACTTCCTGTCCTCAATTTCACTGATTTCTGCTCTAATTTTTATTTCTTCTCTCCTGCTTTCTTTGCATTTAATTTCCTCTCCCTCTCCAGTCTCCTAGAGTAGAAAGTGAGACGGTCGATGGTAGGGCTTTCTTTTTCCCTAGCGCATGCATTTCATGCCGTCCATTTCCCTCTAAGCGCTGCTTCCACTGCATGCCACAACTCTTCATGAGTTGTATTTTCATTTTCATTTAGGTCAAAGTATTTTTAAATTTCTCTGGAGATTTCTTCTTTGACCCATGTGTTTTTTAGAAGTGTGTTGTTTAATCTCCAAGTATTTGGAGATTTTTCGGCTGTTTCCCTCTTGTTGATTTCTAGTTTAATTCTGTTGTCATCTGAGAGCACATATTATAGGATTTCTATTCTTTAATTTTAAAGGCATGTTTCCAGCCAAGAATGTGGTCTACATTGGTGTATATTCCATGTGCTGTGGGTTTATTGATAAGACATGAACAAAAATCTGTTATAGCCATACCTTTATTTGAACGATTTTCTATCATAGCTAGGAGAATACAGCATTAATGACACACACTTACTAGGTACAATATTAGACAATGACAAAGCTTAAATGTCAATCTGATTTTGTTTTGGTTTTCATCTTAGCACTAGTTGATATCTAGTGAAAACCCATGTTTCAGAGGCTTTTGTTGATACGAGGTGAATTATTAACTTATTTTTAAAAACTCTATGTGAGATATACTGGGATGGGTTCTGTTTAAAACTAGAGTTGGTTGATAATGCTTTTCATTTTTCGGTTCTTCTGCTTCCTTTTTAACAGATGAATGCTGTACCTAAGAACTTTTAAAAGATTAGCTGTAGGTTGTTTTTCTATGTAGATCAAAGTAGAATTCCTTTTCCAGGTCCGACAAGAAAAACTATTTGGAAAATTGCAATGTTCAATTTCATTTTCGTTAAAAAGCATATCCATCTCACAGTAAATTAACAATTAAAGTTAATAATTAAAATACAGTGTTAAATGTCGTGAGCTCATTTCTGTGCAACACTGTTAAAGCAATTTAAATTTCCAAGACACAAAAAAGTCAACATTACTTCCAGGATTCCACAAAAATACATAACAAGGAATCATAAATTACAATATACATATCCACATTTAAAGGGAAAAAAATCACCATTTGTTAGAAAAAAATTAAATGGCTCAAATGATTTAGAAAGCCTGAAATGTAGTCTAAAATTTTACAGCATATGCTAACAATAAGATATTTGAAAAATGCATAAAAATGTACTGACCTACCAAGCATTGAATTATACATTCCAGTCTCAACTCAAAAACATTTTTCTTTCAAATATTTCAGGCAATATTACAGTATTAAAAAAGTCATTTTCAGATATTTATGCCTCTAATAACACCCATTAAGTTCAGCTAATGAACATTTTAGCTAGACCAAATTATAAAATAAAAAAAGGTATAAAATGCATTTTGGCAGATATGTTACTTAGTACTTTTCAGTTCCTGATCTACTGAAAATCCACTAACTCTAGGTTGATTTAATTTAGGGTAATACAGTGGATTTGAATTTATAGCACTTTCTTGTTTTCAATCTTTTATTGTACCAGTTTCTTAAAAATTATTTTTAAAGAATGTCCATGAAAAGTTTTACAGTTATACTCTTTACCTTTATCAAGAAAAGGTCAGTGGAAAAGAAGATATTTAAATATTCCCTAGACTCTAACATCTCTGTATTTCTTCCACACGTTCGTCTGCTTCCCTGTGACACAGAGCCCGCCGGACTCGGGACTCGGGAACACTTTCTAAGCCCACGTTCACTGGCTCTGAGACGACCGCTGCCCCAGAGTTCTCACACCTGTTTGGAACTAGCAGAGAAGAAAGGAAGAAGTAACAGGTCGGGGAGGGTCCTGCAGACTGGGGAGAAAGGAATTAGTGGTTGGAGGCCACACCCAACCAAAACCCTCACAAAACCTTGAGAAACAGGGCTTGATATTCTCTCCACGCAGTATATCCCCTTACAGAGGAAAAGTTGCAGAGAACTTAAGGCAGCTCCAGGAGGGAAGGGAGCAGGGGTTAAGGCGGCCCTCACAACACAGCCTGAGAAGAAATGACAAAGCACTTATTCATGAGCAGAGGCCACGGCTATACACAGCCTCTCTAACACGCATGCACACAGCACATCTCCTAGCTCCACAGTAAACACTGGCAGCATGCACACGGAACGGTGTTCAAACAACCCTGGCTGGCAGAGCGGGGTGTATTGAGAGTGACCTTCCTCTTCACTTTTGAGAGGCTTTCCATTAGGTGGGGACAGCCTGCTACTAATTAATGACCTAAGCACAGAGCATTGCACCCTCCAAGGGAGCACTGATTCATTACAAAAGTCAAACCTAGTCATAGCAGGTAACTACAACAGAAAGAAAACTACAGGGCTCTAGGTGCTTTATCTCGTTAGCACAAAGAACTACTGCTCAGTATTGCTCACTGCTCAGTTCCCATACGCCAGCTGCTAACTCTGATAAAGAGAAAGAGCGCCTCTTGCCGATCGGGCACCCCACAGGTACCAAGGGGAACAGATGTAACCTCAGGACTTGTTCAAGGGTCCTCGCTGCGTCCGCCCACACTGCCACTGCTGTACATGGGAAGGCGGCTCGGCCGGAGGGCTGAACCTACCTCTCTCTCGAATATCATCAGCAGAGGAGTGCAGCTACCTTGCCTACCTTCCAGTGCTGCTGTGAGGAGACTGAGGTAACACAGAGAAGGCGCACTGCAGTAAAGCTTAGCCAATGCCCGGTACTGTTCTGCACAGCTTTCAACAGGAGAATTGAAGGGTCAAACAGTAATTTTTGCTTTCTGTTTTATCCTGAATAGTTGAAGTTACCCAGAGGATACCGGACTGTGCTTCCTGGGGAACTCTATGCACTGGTGACTGTGTGTGTGTGATTTATGGGAAGGCAAGGAGGGGTGCGGGGGGAGACAGAGAGAGAAACACTGGGTGAGATCTTCTCAGGACGGTGGAAGGTGCCCCTAGGGTCTCCAGGAAAGTAATTTCTCACAATCACTGTTACTGAAATTCTAATCGGATAAAGAATTTTCATAGCCTCTCCCAGTTATTAAAAGATTTGATCTATATTATACATAATTACTCAGAAAAAGCCAACTCTAAATTACCCATTTAAATAATACAAATCATACTAACTCAAATCCCCAAAGCTCCTTTTAATTGGCTTTGGAATATATACATTTGCACTTTTGCTCCTACAAAAGAAGTGTCAGGTATGTGGGGATTTTTGAAAACTTCCAAAGGAATTGTGAACCCACATTCATGGACTTTATACCACATACATCTTCCCCCACCTTCATAGTTAGCTCTCATGCAGATCAAAGCCTTAACTGAAGAAAACCGATAAGGGAAACTGCTTCTAATTTTTCAACTTTGCATTCCAAGGTTGCATCTGTAGGTGAGGAGAGTGGGGAGCAGAGTATTCTGGAGGGGCTATTAAGACAATGAGCTGCTGTTGTTTTAAGATCTTTCTTTGAATTCCTATTGTGTGTCAGAGAGGAGTTATGAAAAAGTAAATTAGTGAAAATGTTGAAGAATGTACTAGAGAGAAGTGAGAAGAAGAAATTGTACTAAGATTGGCCTGAAGGGAAGCCACCAGGCAAGCTGGGGGCAGCTGAGGACTGACTGCACCCACTGATTCCACACAATCAGATCAGGCAAGTAGGCTGGTGAGGGGACCCAGAATTTGCAGGAGGGAAGGGGAAGAGTGAACAGATAAATGGGTGAGTGAAAGGCTGCTGGAGGTGTGTTTGAAGCTGCAAGAGAAAGTGTGGATGGACAGAAGGAAGGGTAAGCAGTCCTCAACGTAGCCAAAGGACTCCTGGAGACAGCAGAGTATTGCTGCACCCGCAGGTAGCACACAGAGTCATTACGAGGCTGTGGGGTTCCCTGGTGGTACGGTGCTCTTGTTATGACTAAACATCTTTAGGCTGCTAAGAGAAGTTAATCCAGACCCCCATCCGGGGTTCCGCGCAGGGCTTGGAGGACGCTGCAGCCCTGGAACAGCAGGACCTTTGTGTGGCCATCCCTGACGAGACTCTGGCCCAGGGGAGGAACAGGCTGCTGCACTTTCCAGCAAAAGACAGCACTCAGGAGAGAGGCAAAGGCCCAGACACTCAGTGTGCGAGTTGTCTGAGGGGAAGAGTAAGAGCTGCGATGGCTGTGGGAGCCCCAGCGTGACCCTGAAGACCTGACAAGACTGAGGGCGTGCATAGGACACGTGACACAGCACTGAGCTGGGAGGGCCGGGACGATTCTGGACCTGAGGTGGACAGCATACACCATGGAGGCATTATCTGTTTAAGCATTTCCCCACCCAAGTCCCATCCATGCTCTTAAACTGTGACACAGTCAGTACTAACCAAACGGTTATGATTTCACTGAAAACTACACTGACAAACCAAACTGAGAGAACCTGAATGAATTAGTAGTGTTTGGGTTGGTATTGCAAATAAATAAATGTATACAAACTGAATACAGCAGTACGTGACAATAAAAATTACCTAAATGAATCAACTTTCTAAAAGCATGGACGTACACTGAAGAAGGCTATAGCTTCACAGATTTGTGATCCTACATTTTGTTAGTCCCTCAGACTTAGCAGGCACCAAATGCTGGTCTTTGCATCAGAGGACAAACGCACTGAGGAACTGCAGCTCGTTTCTCTAGGAACCAAGCACGGGGAGGAGAGAATGTCAGACACGGAAGGGACCTTAGGACTCAGCTGTCCAACCCTCTTATTGTGTAAAAGAGGAATTTGAGGCCCAAATAAGTTAACAGACAGTATTTATCTTTTAATAACAATCTTTATCATTGATTCGAAATTGTTTGACTTCCATTGATAATATTGCACATATTTTAATAAAATGTCACTTTTATAAACCATCTAGGAGTTAAATTATATAAATCTATGATTGTAATGCAGAACCAGAGTTTCTAATGAATTTGCTTTTGCACAACCTGAAAGATTTATTGTATAAGATATCTAAGAAAAAATGCAAAATATGTTTAATTGGAGTTTCAGAATGAAACATAGAATCTGGGTCTTATTGAGCCAAATCCTCTGTAAAATTCAGCAATCTTCTATTTCTTATCTAAGTCAAAGTATTTCTACCATGATGGATGCTCTTTAAAGTATCTAGTAGTACTGAGAACATGTATAGAAGTTGCAAAGCCTAAAAAAATGGAATCATAATTATTTATTATACTTCTTTTGCATAATTTATAGGATAATCAAGGTTTTTAAGACCTGAATCATGAATACGCTGACAATGCTCTCTAGATAGTGGCTGAGACGAATTCTTAATAAATTAAGAAGAAAGAAAACCTGTCAAGGCTGAATATATTCACTGCAGGAGTCGGATCTGGGAACTAAAAGCAAGTCACGTCACAGAACACTGCACCTGCTGTGATAACACCCAGAGAAAAACAATGAGCACATCAGTGCAATACATCCTGAAAAAATAATGACATCAACAGTTGCCGTCCTGTCTAATCCTACCCCGAAATGTCCAACATTTTATCACTATGTGACTTTCCAGTGTCCGCTACTTGTGCAGGGGAATCTGTAGATATTTGCACGCAATCCAGTTAAAACTGTGATCTGATTGAATTGTAAACAGAAATGATAAAAGAGAAGCTTATTGTTGTAGTGGCTAACAAGAATATCGCTTACATTTTAAAGAACACAGTATGTAGCAGCAATGTAAAATGCTCAGGAAGCTACAGTACAAATGGGCCTCTATGCTACAGAGCAAACCAGCATTCTTTACACATCTCTACATCATAATGACACAGATGAGAAAGTTACTTGACTAACTACTATACATACTGCCAGTTTATTTCTTTGATCCAGTTCGACAACATCAACATTGATTCCTAAACTGATATGATATGTACTCAATAGTGATTTTTCTTCTGGTTATCACAGAGGGGGGTTTCTGTTGGTATCTTGCTAACAACTGCTCATATCTAGAATTTATGTTTTTCTATACCATTTAGATGCAGTGCTAAAGATTTAAAATAAATGCTAGCAGCTGAAGACACATTTCCCCCTTCCTTCTGCCATTCACCTGCATGTAAACTCAGGATGCCTGACGGGTCATGGGGGAGTGTTGCTATAAAGGTAACAACACAAAGGAGTGTAACTTTCTTTCCAAGGTGATGCAAGTTAATGACCTCTTGTCTGGAAGATGATCACTGCATTTTCTTTATACATGTGTTTTCAGTAGCTCACTGGAAGTAATGGGTTCTTATTTCAGGCAAGAACTGTATTGTCACTGTTTGCCTTGACGTCACTTTCAGACTCGGGATATGAAGCCCAGGCCCAGGCTGGCTGGAATCTGGATGGTTTCGAGTGCGAGGGAGGATGGGTTGAAAGGAAAGGTGACAGGAAAGATGTGTTTAGCATCCATGAGCAGCTGAGGAGAGTCTTTCCTGTCTCGTAAACGCATCTGGAAGATTAAAAAACAAAAAAAACAGAGCATCAGTTTTTTTGATCTATAAAGAAATTGTTGTTCTGCCACAAATCCTACTAAAATCTCCCCAACTAATGCAGAATGTTTACATTTGCTTTACGATCACTTAATTTTTGACCTGACTGGTGTGGCTCAGTGGGATGTGTGCCGGCCTGCAAACCGAAGGGTCACCGGTTTGATCCCTGGTCAGGCAGGGCACATGCCTGCGCTGTGGGCCAGGTCCCCGGTTGGGGGCACATGAGAGGCAACTGATGGATCGATCTCTCACACATTGGTGTTTTTCTCCCTCTCTTTTTCCCTCCCTTCCCCTCTAAATAAATAAAACCTTTTTAAAAAATCACTTCATTTTCCCAATATGCTGTCACCAAAAAAACCTGATGCACTGTAAAAATAAGATAAAATAATATAATCAAAAAACATTATCCTTCAACAAATTGTAAAATTTCCATTCAAAACACTGTGTTGGTGAATCAAAGAAAAAGAACCTGGAGGTCTTACCTGTATGGTACGGATAAACGACACAGAGACCCTTTCTTCAAACTCATTCACTGGCGTGTACAAATTCAACACTTTGACAATCTGTGAGAAATAAAGTGACCAAAGTTTTCAGCGTATTTTCAAGTACACAATGGGTGCTTATGACTCAGAAACTACCAGGGTCGGTGCATGCGGTTTCAGTTCTGCCAGGGCTGGGGCAGGCCCGGCGGGGAGAGGGAAATGGCCTGAAGGCACATGTACCCGTTACTATTTGAATTTTTATAATAAAAATGTATTTGTCTTTGTACATTTTAAGAAGCAATGTCAATTTGGAAAAACATTCAAATCATACAAAAGGATACAACATGGAAAGTAAAAGTGCCCCAACTCCCATCCTCCCAGTCCCTCCAAGTGCCTGCTTTTGACAGTGTCCCTGCTATCTTCTAGCTACTTTACACGCAGACTTCACGTGTAATCTATGTACAATTTCTGTGCTGTGACGAGATACGTGATGAACATCAAGAATGTCCAAGAGCAGGCGCAGAAATACGTGGGCAAACGAAACGCGGGCATGTGGACGCCTGTGCCTTCCCTCGTGCCGCTGCCATTGTCCCCAGTGTCCTCCCTTCTCCTCTGCTCACTCCTTGGAGCCAACGCCCTGCTCGACGGGCCCCTCTCTGAGCACAGTCGGTCATCGCCCCTCAGCATCTCCTGTAGACGTCTCAACACTGACCTTGCTAGGCTCTCTTATAGTAGAATCAGCTGGGTACATCCGTCTTCCCTACTAAACTTGAAGTTCTTTTTAAGCAGGGACTGTTCATTATTTATTGAAATATTTCCCCCAGCAACAAATATGGCTCCTTGAGACAGGAACTCAATTCATCATCATTGAATTGAAGAAACAAGAATGATTTGTCTTAAAATAGAGAAATCTAAGGAGTCATTCAATTATAAAATAACATGGAAAATCATTTTTTGGAATACAAGCTACACAGCAGGCCTAGAATGTACGTCCCACTAGAGCAGGGCCTTTGTTTTGTTCATGGTCGAGTCTCAGTGCCTGGAATATTATGCACAACCCGGCAGACACTCAACAAACACGGACGGCATGTTGAACATGGATGACTGTGACTAGACTGAAATGTGTTACTTTCTGGTAAAATCTTTCTTTAAGATTTGTGTACATACATATCTTCTCTGATGCAGATGAAGGCAGCTCAGAGACAAGAGCAATAGCTAGAAGACTTCTTTATTTACCTAAATATCACCCTTGATGAATGTTAAATGACCTCCTAGCAGGGAAAGTTGCTGTACCTGGGCCGTGGTTAAAGCGTTGCACATGGAACAGATGGCTTCTGCGTCGTCATCGGTTTTCTTTTTCACTTGCAGAAGCTGAGCAGCCTGAATGAGAGGTTCCAGGGTTTCTTTAGCCCCACTGTTCATCAGATTCTTGTCACGCAGCCACTCTTCCAGTTGACTGACATTGTACCTACGCCGAGAGAGCAGGAGAGAGAGAGAGAGAGAATGCACCTTTACTGAATGTTGTCATAAATGTCTTAATTTTGTGTGTGTGGCTTTGTCAGGAATTTCAGTTCAAATGACAAGCAGTAATCTTGTTCCGTTTTCTTAAATCTTATTAGCTATACTTAAAGATCATCACTACAGAAAGTCATGAGGTTTATAATCATAATTATATAAGAGTAAAAGACTAGAGAATACAATTATCTTTGAGGCAAGATAGAAAAGTAGCCATTTCAGCACAAGTTATGAAATGAGACTTGCTGAAAGATGAACTGGAACACATTACGTGGCTGTGCCCTTAATACGCAGTGGACCAGAAAACACTGTCTTCTCTCACTACGGCAGATGTGGGAACTGATAATCCTTCAAGTCCTCTCTTTTCTTACGTCCAACTGAGTAACAAAATCCTGCCACACAGACGTTGTGCTCCAGCCCTCTTGCCGGGAGAGCCTGGGTGGTGGGGACAGTGGCCCGAGGCGGCTTGGGGACGGAGGAAGAGAAAGGCAAGTGGGGGCCACCGGGAGAGACAAAGGCCCCAAGAAACTACGCAGATGGTGAAGTATCAAGCGGTGGCCAACCAAGAAACAGTGGTTCTTAAAATAAAGTGAGGTAAATGGACATACCATCAAACTTAATAATCAGGCAAACAGGAGGAATTATGTTATGGCAGTTGCTTCAAATGTATAAACAAGCTTATGAAGGAAGAACTTCCACTACCTGGATATAAGGCACTAATGTTAACTGTAGTGGGTGTGGGTCAGAATGGGAAATCTGAAGAGAACGCCAAGGTTTCCTGAGCTGAGTAACCGAAGACTTTTGTAGGAGAAATCCTTTTTCTCCTCTTGGTGAATATTCTAGCTGTTTTAAAATAAATTATTTGCAAAATAAATCAATTCTATTGGATGATACGGTTACGCTGAGGAGTGACTGGGCATCAAACTGGGCACAGCTCTTCCTGAAACACTGAGGGGCGTATTTCAAGTGCCAGCGAAAGATCTGTTAGACAAGCTCTTGTTGCCACGGGTACAAAAAGGTATTTTGTTTAAGGCAATTTCTAAAAGCAATCAAACATTAGAAATCTTCATTATCATTTGATAGTTTGGTACTGCACATTTAAAACACACGAAAGAAGAGGAAGCATCTATCTCATCTTTATGTATTTTTCATTGTCTCTCCAGTCCCTCAAATGAATCGGCTTCACAGAGGAACAGGGTCCCTACCAAGCAGTGAGCAGAACCTGCTGCAGGCGCAGCCAGGAGCAGCAGTGCCCGAGAGTGGAGAGGCCAGTGGCTGCTTGCCCGGTCCTCCCTTGCTGCCTGGCTGGTGACAGCAAACATCGGGTGCACTGACCTCACGCAAGCCGCCTGCAATCTGCGCCCTAGTGGGCAGTTGGGCAGCAAGAAGAGGCCATCACAGGTGTTGGCATTTGCTCACCTGATCTGCATGCCTTTACTCCAGGAGCACATGTCCTTCCGCAGGAGGAGGTTGTTCAGCGTGATGGCCCCCACGATGTAGAACATCTGCTTGACCACCTGCTTGATCAGCTCGGGGTCCATGCCGTGCTGACACATGACCGAGTGGAAGGAGTTGAGCTGCCGGAGGATGGAGTCCAGTGTGTAGGTGCCCTCGTCGGCGATGCTGGAGGTCCGCTTCCGTAGCCCTGTGGGCTTCACCCCAGACACACCCTGAATGGTCTCATGCTCCAGCATACCTGAGACTGCAGGAGTAGTTCAAGTAAAAAGAGTAGTTAAAAGCGAAGATCTGAAGGGAAACCTTTTCATGTCCATACACACATATTCACACACACACTCAATGTAGGAAAACGATCTGAGCATCGAAACAGAGGGGGAAAGAACTTCCCCCAAAAAACGAATTCTGGATTTTCAACTTTAATGAAGAAATAATTCTTAAGAGCAAAATTTTACCAAGAAATTAAGAAATCTTAATGGTGCAGTTTCTAAACTACGAAGCAGCAGCCTTGTAATAGCGCCCGTGCGCGGTGCCGTGCGAGGGTTTCTGAGAGGGAGACGCAGCAGGTAGGGAGAAGACGAGTGCTCTCCAGGCCATGTGAGCCCCAGCGGCAAACAAATCAAGTAGCAAGAAAGGCAGGAGCCTGGGCAGGGGTCTTGGAGGAGACCTGGGAGGGGCAGTGTGCAGGGCTGGAGAGCTGGGCTCTCCTGGCCCTGAGCTCCCACAGTGGCAGGGCGCGCTGGGGGCAGCCTCCACCTCCCGGGACTCCGTCCTCCCCTCTGGGGCACTGCTGCTCCCTCCCTTGTGCTCTCCCGCGTGTGCCTTAAGCATCCCCCAGGACGGCTTGGGATGCCCACTCCTGGACTGGGGGCCCCTTGAGAGCAAGGGCCAAGCCTGATTCACCTTTATTTCTCCTAGAGCTCCATGCAGCTTCCACAGAACCTCATTCAGTCAACACATTTGCTGTTGTGACATCACTGGGAGACGAGGTGGTCAGTTAAAGTGGGACACCTCAGGGGTAAACGGCTTTTTTAGCCAATAAAAACAGGCAAAAATAGAAAAAAAGGTTGGCCAAAGCTGACCTTCTTTGCATCTGTCACCTTTTGCATTTTAGCCAACCTAGACTGCTTTAAATTCATGACCTCTTAGGACATCAGTCCCCAACCTTTTTGGTACCAGGGACCAGTTTTGGGGAAGAGAATTTTTCTGTGGACTGGTGTGGGGTGGGGCACACACAGGAGGCCGTGATTCGAGTGACGCTCGCTCACTCACCACTCACCTCCTGCTGTGCAGCCCGGTTTCTAACAGGCCACGGGGGAGGACCGGTCCTGGCCCAGGGGTTGGGGCCCCCCCGTCTTATGGGATGACTAGAGAAATCACTGCCACCTCACATGGTTTCCTCTGCCTTTTGTGTTCCTAGTCGTTTGACTGTGTGCTTATGATAGACGATGTAATGCCATGAGCTCACAGAGGGGAAATAAAGAAGTTGCGGAAGTGAGGAAACGCATGGGCGGGGCGAGGAAGGGCAACTCAGGGTAGTCTTCAGAGGCTGCTGATAATTTGCCCGAGGATAAGAGTTTGATAAGTTAAAACCCCCCTTTTTTTTTAAATCAATGCATTCAAAATTAGCAGCCTGCAATGTGTACATGCCTCCTAACTCCTACTTCCAACATGCCACACACTACAAAGTGTAACAGAACACATAAGCAAACATCCAGAATGAGTGCACACAGTAAAGACAGGCACATGGAATCACACATTAGCCGAATACGCACATAGAGAAACAGAGACACCCCCACCCCAGTGGCTCATCAAACAAGAAAGTGTTGCATCAAACCAAACTGGCTTTAGCAATTCCAGAGGGACCGTGAGGCGCACAACTTGACACAGGCTGTCTGAGACCTGTCCTGTCGGCATCGGCTCTCCCAGCCCGCTGACTGTAGCCTGTCAGCCAGGCAAGAAGCACGCCTTCCACACACCAACGTGCAAGGTGTTTCTGAGCACGGGGCGGGGATGCGGTCCACGGCCAGGTATAAGGCACGGCCCGCTGCTGAGAGAGCGGTGCTCTACACCGAGGAGGGAACCTAGAGCCTGCTGTTTCGGTCGCGTGGCAGCCCTCACTTTGAGGTATCCCTGTTAGTCATGGCTAACATCCCATGCTCTGGGACTCCTCAGCTTATTTTAAAATTGAGTCTTATTACTTGATGTTCTCCGTTTGAATATGTGCCTGAAACATGTGCCACTGGTGGTCATCTGCTGGTGGGCAGGTGAGGCGGGCAGACCTGGATGCCAGCGGTGTCCTGGCCTTACCGATCATGGGCTGAAGGATGTTCTCTAACACCCGCACCAGCTGCTGGTAGATCTGAATGGCCAAGTCACTGAGCACCTGCCGGTACTCAGCCAGGTCAAAATTGGTGAGGCAGTGTTCATTCTGGCGCGACGTGTTGTGCTTCATGAAGCCCTAGAGACATAACGCACGACACACGTGAGGGAAAAGCCCCTCCCGCCTGTCTCCCTCTCTGGTCGGCATCTCCCTCCCTCTCCCTGCTCTTCCTCCCTCCGAAGACTTCCCGTCCAGCCCACACATGGACGCCAGGACAACCATTTTCTGTGCTGCGTGTGTTTGTTTCCATCTTAAAACCCCACTTCTTACTAGCTTTTGAATAATATCTAAACTTGGCAACCTCACATTTAAGCCTGTACAACACCAATGTCGATGAAATAAGATGGGAGAACTTAATTTAAAAAAATTAATGTTTTCACTTATGAAACAGGAGGTTTACTGCCAAACACTAAATTATCTAAAGTATCCTGACTTCTTAAACTTCGGTTCATTAAATATCGCCCTGTTTATAAATACTGTATGCAAAGAGCACACATAATGTTATTAAAATACATCAATTTCTACAGAGACTGGTACATAAATAAAGAATGTGCCTTTCATGGTATCCATACTTGACTTTCATCTTTTGGTACCATTTGTTAGAATGGAGAGCCAACTGTACAAGAGGGACCTTTGTCACATATTGCCTGACAAAGGCAACAGCCTACTTGGTGGAATCTGCCCACAGTCAAGCATCTGCCTCCCTGCAACCTACTTAACAAGACAACACGTTCTAGAAGTGCGGAATGACAAGACAGTTCATGACCCCTCTGGGGAGCTCTGGTCTGTCCGTCCCATCTTCTCAGGGGCCCTATCTTGTTCATATTTGTATTTCCCATTGTTTGCTAGGACAGGCCTCTGCCCCTGGCCTCTGTCTGGGTGCTCAGAAAGTGCTACAGCTCAGCTACTCTCCCGGCAGAAGATGGGAAGGCACGGAGAGCAGTGGCTGGGGGCACAGTCTCCCAGAGGCGGCTGAGCCCAGAATCCCAGCTCTGCTCCTCACGGCTGAGAGGACTTGGGCAAACTGATGAGCTTCACCAAGCTTCCGTTTCCTCATCTGTGATGGGTTACAATCCTTACCTCACAGAAATGGTGTCAGAATTAAATAACATAATGTTGTCTGATACCTCCTAAGCATCTCTTAATAAGTTATTAATATATGACAGTTTTGAAAAATTAGAGTCTGTCAAACAACTGATAAACACATCACCACAAACAAAAGCTAAACAGATTTTGGACATGTCTTAACTTATAACCTCTAATGCATCATAGCAAGCTGAAATTAATTAATTTTTAAAAGTAGTCCTTGAATAGCTCACATATTGACCAAAAATTCATTTTTGCAACTATTCGTTGATCAATGCTCATTACAGATCCACTGTGTTTTTCACAGCACCAACTCTCGGAGGTAAGACACTAGCTCTGTAAGCAATACACATCAAACAAAGCGATGAACTTCCGAGCCACTTCTGAATTCAGGTTTCCAAATTAACAAATGGTTAAACATTTTCCTTAAAAAGATCAGAGAAAGTGTAACATGCTGGGGTTTTTTTTGTTTTTTTTTTTTAGCATGCTGGTTTTGTAATCAGGATTTTCTCACCTCTTCTCCGCTGTACTGCTTCAAACAGTGCAAAAATCGGCAAGTGTTAGAGAGCCAGAAGGAAACAGTTTCAAAATCATCACCTCTTTTCTGAAAGAGAGAATAAGCTTAAATGTGCTTTTTCTTTAGGGAAGTAACAACCTGAAAATAACTGTACAGATACCAGAAGTCCCATTTCTTTCAGTTACTCTTATGAACAATTTTAAAAATAAATCACATTAAAATTTGTAAAGTCTTACATCATTGCTAGAGAATTTAAACCACTGGGTTCATTGGTTGTTTTTCACTTTGCTTTGTATCCGCTTTTTTTATTTTTTTTGCCATGAGAAAATGACTCCTAGTGATTCACTGCGGATGTTAGCTTAGCAGAAAAGAATTCCCTAAGCCACAGCTTACCCAAATTTACCCAAACTGACTTCCCTCGGGGCTACTGAGGGTAATCCAAGGCCTAAAAGCACAAAAGAGAATCGCAGATTGGGAAGCACTGAAGCCCAGGTTAGGTAAAAATCTCATCAATGATGTAAGATACAGCTGCTAAGCAGTGAATCAGCAACGGCACGAAGGAAGTCCTGAGCAGGGCAGTCCCCGGGGAAGAAGCTGCCTGGTCCTTCATCAGGACTGCGGACATCTCACAAAAGCCCACTGCTAAACTAAAACGGGAACAGAAGACAAACACTTCAACTCGAACAAGGGTGTGAGACAAATGCACATCAATCTGAAATGATGTCAACGGGTGTTATGCTCTAATACCCTCTCCTTTTCAATCTTTAAGGAATTAGGTACAATAATTAGTTAAATTAGGTAAAGGCCTCTGGGATTAAGACGAGAGGGAGAAAACCTTATGATCTGGTCTTGTTGCCTCTGTGAGAGTTGACTCAAATAGTAAATCTGTGTCCATCTGAGGACAATATAGCATCAACACCAAAAATGAAATGAGTTATACTCCGAAGACATTCATCAATCATTTTTAATGTTATATCTTCAGAAAATCCATGCTTTGGTAACCACTGCACAACGTAACCGCACAGAATATTTTAGCAATAGGGACTGAGAACTGGCGTTTGTCCAAAGTTCATGGCCACGCGCTGGGGGAGGGTGTGTTTCATGGGTGCCCAACAATATGGACGTACTTACCGCCACAGAACTGTACACTGGAAATGGTTAAATGGTGTACTTTTTTGTTATGTATACTTTACCACTACAAAAAATATTTCATGAAAGCCATCTTGGATCTGAGAGCCCACTGGGCTTGCTAACCACCCACTTATCTCCACCCTAAAAGGTCTCCTTAAGTCAGATGATCAGAAAGCAAAGCACCTGGAGCACATTCTCTTAGCTCCTTACAGAAACGCCTGAGTTAAAACTAAGAATAACATTCACTGTTTTTGTGGAGAGTCAGGAGGAGGATTACACAAGGTGTCTCGGTGATTACCGAGTTACTATGCAGGACTTTCTGCTCTGTTATGTAAGTCTGCCGCCTTCTCCAAGGCTTCCCTTCAGGTTAGCACCTGCGTGTTGTTTGTCACGTAGAATCAGGCATTTCAGGTTAAAAGGAAAATTATGGGTGAGTTGGAAAAAAATAGGAAGAAAAGTTGGAAGAAAAATGTTTAATATTTTATCACCTATCTTTTTATATGAATGAGCCATATATTAGTGAACTTACTTAATACCTATTTTAACTACAGCATCATATAATGGGCTCCACTAAATATTTTAAATTTTTAAGTAAGAACTTAAAGCAAACTATTTGTCTATGAAGAAACAATTTATTCCACAATTAAATGCAATTACGTCAAATTAATTTTGATTACTGTTCAACCCAGTCCTGCTTTGAAAGAAGGTATGCAGACAATTTGTAAGAAAGTGTTTCTTTCCCACAGCAGAAGGCAGCCATTAAGCCTGGAAAGTGTTTAGAACTGACACCTTAGCTCGCCGCTAAGAAAGGAAAAGCACTTTGGTACAGAGTCTGTCAGTAATATTTATTATGAGAATTTTGTTGACTATGAACTGACCTTTAATACTTTTTTGATGCTGTTAATGGTCGATGTTAGCAACGACCTTACTTTCTGATCGTCATTCAGGTAGTCAGCATGCCGAACACACATAAATAGGATGTATGCTGGTAACCCTGGAATCAAATTGACTGCTACACCTCGTGGCTTCAGTTCTGGAAAAAGAGAAAAAATAATCTTATATAACAGTGAAAGTCCCGAGAAATGCTTTGAGAGATAATAAAAGCACAGTTCCCATGTAAGAGTCAATCATTCAGGGTAAATAGGTCACGTAGAAAAGCATATTTTAATGGCTCTTTAAGAGAAGTGCTTGAGAGTGGGAGCATGTGAATCTTAATTGTCTATGCATTGACAACCCCCCAATTTCTATCTCCTGCCCTGACTTTTCCCTTGATTTCCAGTGCCCTGTATCATATGCCTTCTTGGCATCTGGCTCAGACACATCAACCTGAGCCCTTCCGAACCAAACTCAATTCCCTGCGGCACCCGCTCTTCTATGAGTTGTTCCCATCTCAGCAAATGGCAGTTCCAGCCCGCTAGCTTCTCAGGTTATAAACCTTGTCATCATTTCTGACACCTTTCTTTTTCTCACACATCTAATCTATCAGCAAATCCTGCTGGCTGTACCTACAAAACACATCCAGAATCCAACTACTAGCTGCCCGAGTCTAGGTCCCCATCATTGTCTCCCAGGTTTTAGTGAGAGCTTCCAAATGGGTCTCTCCGATTCATCCCTTGCTCCCCAGTGGTACATTTTCACACAGCAACTAGAGTAATTCTGTAAGAAAATGTAGGTCAGATCATGTCACTCTTGTTTCAAGTAGGTTCTCACCTCATGCATTTACAAAATGAAGTCCTCACCGTGGTCTATGTGATGTGGCCCTGTCCCCTCCCCAGGTCGCTGGGCTCCAGTGAAATCGGCCCCCTTGCTGCGGGTTGAGCATGCCAGGCACACGCCCACCCCAGCACCCACGGACTGAGTATTTTCTGCCTGGGATGTTCTTTCCTCAGATGACAGCATGAATTCTTCCTTACTTCCCCGGCCTTTGTCAAAAGACCACCTTATTAGAGAGGCCTTTCCTGACAACTCCGTATCAACGAGTACACCTGCCTTCACTCCTTTTTACCCCATTATCCATATGTTTATTTTTTCCTCTATTTTCGCTCACACTGGAATGTAATAGGGACTTCACTTTGTTATTCAGTACCTAGAAAATGTTTGGCACATAGTAAAAGCATACTAAATGTTTACTGAACTGATGAATCCTTGCTTCAACTTTATGCTTAAAAACCAGTGGTTCCTTAAAATTTTTTAAAAAAGATTTTATTTATTTATTTTTAGACAAAGGGGAAGGGAGAGAGAAAGAGGGAGAGAAACATCAATGTGTAGTTGCCTCTCGTGCACCCCCACCTGGGACCTGGCCCACAAGCCAGGCACGTGCCCTGACTGGGAATCGAACCATTGACCCTTTGGTTCTCAGGGCGGTGTTCAATCTACTGAGCCACACCAGCCAGGGCACATTTTTGCTAAATAAAGATTATGTTGAAACTTAAGCACCTGTGCACCTACATAAAGTACTAAGTTTAATGCCAGGAACCTTAGGAACATTAAATCAGGTATAACTGCCAATCACATTGCTGTCACCCTGGCACCTGGGGGAGGAGTGCTATGAAAAGGCTGAGAGGTTGTTGGCTTTTTTAGTTCATAACTTTCAGGCTCTGCACACTCCCTAATCACTTCCCACCCTCATCTGAAAAGCACTCATGCAGAGCCAGCGGGCTCACACTCAGCCATGAAGGCCTCACGCTGCCCTGACGTGCTTCTTCTGCATGAGTCCAGCCCTTTTCTTCCATTGCTGGAATATTTTCCTTAATTCTTTTGTTATTTTTCCCCCTATTAATGAACTGTTGTTACTGATATATTTAGTCATACACTTTCTAGGAAAGTAGGGAAAACAAATTTGGGAACTTCAATGGCCCAGAGCAGTGGTATTCAACTGTGGCTACACATCAAAATCCCTTGAAAGACTTTTTTAAAAATTAGACATGGCCAGGCTCTTCCCTCTAGAGATTCTGATGCCACCAGTCTGTGGTGGGACCACACAACTGTACTTTTCAAAAGCTTCCAAGGTTAGTCCAATGTGCAGCTAGAGCTGACAACGCCTGGCCTCCAGGGGTCCTTACAGGTGAAGGTGCGCCTCCGAGGCAAATGTCCCTGCAGTGTGATGACACGCCGTGTGGTCTGGACACTTCTGCAGCGCTATACTGCAGAGCATGCAATGATGACTAAAGGATCCGGCGCTGAATATTTCAATACTAGTGACTAGTCTCTCCCACCACTGACACGTGAGCCAGAAAGCTCTTTCGTCCCATGCAGAAAATACTGCCCTCTCTCTCTCCCTCTCTGTTTTCTCTCTTGTTTATCGACGGACACGGCCAGAAGAGGGCTGTCCGCAAGCCAGCAAGAGGCCTCACCAGGGGCCAAACTAACTGGCACCTGGCTCTTGGGCTTCCTAGCCTCCAGAAGTGGGAAAAATAAATGTCTGTTGTTTAAGGAAGAAGAAAAAAAGAATAGAAAAAAGAACAGGAAAATACTTGCCCAGAATCAGGTTCTTAACAAGCTTTTGCTCATCCTCCTTCTTGTACTCCAGCATTCCTTGGAAATCCTTCTCTTTCCTGGGAATGTTGACTGGACGGATGGGCTCATCAATGATCTGCCCTGGGGATATGCTCTCCGTCTGGCCCACTTCGTGAAACACAAACAGGAGAGGAAAATGTTTTCCAGGTAGAAAAGGTGAGAAGGTTCCATGTTCTTATCATTTAAATGATAAATTCAGTAACAACAGCAGCACGCCACCGTCGACACTTCATCGTCCCTTCTTTAAGTACCTTTCTGCCAACACTGGCTGTTGATGCAAAATCGGGAGGTGATGCCACTGGCGGCCACCAGTGCTCCGCTGCTCTCAGCGTCAGAGCAGCTTACTTGATTCAAAAGTATTTTTTAAATAATACACTTACTGTGCAGTAGGATTAAATGTCCCCAAAGTAAGTGGTTAACTTCTTGGCTAATGAATCACTATCAATCATGAATGATTAAAGCTTTGTAGACTTTAAATCATAGAAGGAAAAACATAATAGTCTACAAGGAAGAAGAAAAAGCATAAGAGTCCCCTCACCTTTAGCTCCATGAATCTAGTCACTAAAGAAAGGGAACATTTACTTTAAACCTATCATTGCAATCAGTTCAGACCACATCAAGATAGCTGGTAGGATAGGGTGTCTTCACACTAGTTGATGTGAAATGTATTCACAGAGGCTTCCCAAGGCAAAGACCTAACTTTCCCCTGCTGCCCCTCATTCCTAAAGAACTCATGAGCAGATAAAACCACTTCCCTTTAATGTGATTTCCTGAAGACTACTCAGTTTTTGCTTGTTTTTAGTACAGTGCCGGAAGTCCTACCACGACGCTCCAACTGCTAAAGCACAGCCACTGGCGAACAGCCTTTCAGAGGTGGAACGTGGCTGCTACCGCCATTAGCAGCTGCTGGAGAAGAATTATGCTAAGGATTAAAAAAAAGTCTCCAGTATCATCTCAAAATTGAGAACTGAATGGGGAACGCAAGGGAAGGGACGGGAACACACGAGTTAGTTACGGTGGTGTTTGTGGAGACACGCTAGTGGGCAGGTCGTTTTATCTGGAGGAAGGGGGTGGTTAAGAAATCTACTTGGAGTTCAGAGACTTGTTGAACAGTGCAGATCAGATGCATCAGAAAGTTCAATGTTGCTGACTCCACAAGGTGTCAGTCGTGCCGCTCCTGTCTCCCCTGGGCCATCTCGTGCCAGCTCCCGGAAGCCAGTTCCACGGGAGGAGGTTACCAGAGAGAACACCCACCCCTGTCAGTGCTCTTGCTTATGAAGCAGAGAGGCCGGTGACACCCTGTGCACCTCTTGCTGCAGCCGCACACACCAGGTCTGCCAGCGCTGAAGATCACCACTGTCCATCAACACTACGGTATCTCGGGGGTGGTCATCCTGTGGTTGGACAAATCAGTGCTGTGGCATCTAGTGCTTCAGATGCATGGTGCCGCCTGGAAGCCACAGGGCTGATGGGAAACTGTACGTGTCCACACAAGAGACAGGAGGTTTAGACTGTTCGGTTTTACACAGATTATTTCTGGGGTCAGCTTAAACACAACAGCATCAGGATTCTGAAGTCCACACAAAGTGGCCTTCACAGCTCACGTCCATGCCGCATATAAAATACAAAAAGTAGCATCCTTGCTATCTATACTACTAGTTGTTTTCAGCCACAGAAACAACTCTAAGAGGGGAAACTGGGAAGAAATAGATTTAGCATGTTAAGTTTACCAATAAATGTACATATTTGGCTCCGTATGATGCAAAGAGAATTCTTTTAACCTACTGATTTCATCATACTATGGAGCCACTGATTATGAAATAACTATTTTATATAACACTAAAGAAGGAAAACACTGCCGATTAAGCTGTAACCCATCAACAGTTGTGAGACACATCCTGATTTCAGAGATGTTAAAATGTCAAAAATTGGGTACCTCAGAATTTATGAAATATGCTGAATATTTTTATTAAGAGATTTCATGTTATAAAAGAAAGCTTTACTTTCCTTTTGCAAAATCTCTAACCAAGATATTTTTGGTTCTGTATAAAAATGTCAAAGTTAAAATTTGCCATACTTATATTAAAATTTTTCTCTGCCTGTTTTTAAAGATTTTACTTATTTTTAGAGAGAAGGGAAGGAAGAAGGAGAGGGAGAGAAGCATCTCTGTGTGAAAGATACATCCATTGGTTGCCTCTTCCACACCCCCTAATGGGGACCTGGCCTGCAACCCAGGCATGTGCCCTGACTGGTAATCAAACCGGTGACCTTTCGGTTCGCAGGGGTGCGCTCCGTCCACTGAGTCATACCCACCAGGGCTCTCTCTGCCTTTGAATTCTCCCCAGAGATTTGAGTCTTTAAAAAAACTTAGATAAAATATAGATGTCAGCTTTATATAATTTTGATTCATTTAGCAAGTTATCTTTGTACTAATTAAAATAAAATGCTAACCCTTACACAGCAGCAGGTAAATATAAAGTCTGAAAGAGAGAAGCCAGGACACCCCCAGTTTTTAAAGATTCAAGAGACCTAGGGGACATTCAGTCCAATGCTCCATCTAATGCCAACATCCTTCTAGAAAGACCTGAAGCAATCCCTATTTCTATTTCATAGATTCTTTATACTTGAGGGAAAAATATTTCTAAACCTTTTTGTCCTGGAAAAGGAAAGGACACTAGAATTTCTTTTTTAATGTATTTTTCCTCACTTTGGTACCAGGAAGATCTTGATCTCAGGCTTAACTGAGACAGCTGAGTAAATCTCTGTAAGCAGAGAGATGCCATTGGAAACATGACAAAAGGAGAGAAGTCAGCAGTCCTCAGGAGGCTTCAGTTCTAGTCATGGTTTGGCCACTAACTGGCTAGACCTTGGACATCATTTAGGGTTTCTGGGCCTCAGTTTTTTCTCCCATAAAATGGTTAACTCATTTCTAGAATTCTTTAAGTTCCAAATTCCTTGACTCCATGAAAATTGAGATGGAACACCCACTCCTGGATTAAAATATAACCCAAAGCAGATCAAATTTTAAAACAGTCTCCATTTAGCTATGTAATTTCTGCTAAAATAATATATGCTGGCATTTAAAAAAGTTTTCATTGGCTTCTAAAATAATCTCTGAAATTAAGGGTAACCCATAATAGGAGGCAAGAGTCTTGCTATTTTCAACCAGAAGAACTTAAGCATGTTATAGTACATATTTTTAAAAATGAAATAAGATTTTTAAATGTCCCCGATATTTTCTGTATAATGGGGCAGAAGGAGACGGAAGAGAAGAGTGTTGGAACGGTCT
Source organism: Micronycteris hirsuta (assembly GCA_004026765.1). Taxonomy (NCBI): domain Eukaryota; kingdom Metazoa; phylum Chordata; class Mammalia; order Chiroptera; family Phyllostomidae; genus Micronycteris; species Micronycteris hirsuta. The sequence goes on from PVJI01000495.1 coordinate 128,913, forward strand.
CATCAGCCTTATTCCCTGATTTTGGGACGTGGGGGAATGCTGCTCTCAGCAACCGGCCAGTCAAATAAAGCTCTGATTTTATTCTTTAGACATGTATCATTTAACTCAACTTTTCTTAAGAATGTTATCACATCCTTTTTGCTTAATCTATGAATTGCCTTCTCAAGTGCTACTTATACATTTAAGAAAATAGCTGGCAGGACAGTTTAAGAGACAAACTGATTTCTGATTAATTATGGCTTAAAATTGCTAACATCTTGAAATATCCCAAACTATCTCTTCAATTAAAGCTGAGTAAAAACTTGAAATAACAAGTGAAACCATTAGGAGTATTAAATAATAATCTCATAAATTGATACTCTTGAAATCAGTTTCTTTCAAGCAAATACTCTATCTAATGATCAGCTCATGATGTAATCAGTGCAGAGTTAAATGTAGAAAAGTTCTCTGAAAGAAGGTTTTTAAAGTTTTGCCAATAGACATTCAGCCTGTGTGTGTGACTGGAGGTTTAAAACATTATTCAGATAAGTAATATCAGAATCGCATAATGCTAAAGGATTATATATAAAATATGACAGCAAAGTAATCTGTTTTCTAAATATATCTTTCAGCATGTGTATATCCAAGGCTGTAATATTATATTCTTCAAAGTATACATCCATGATGCCATTTATGGAATGATTACAATAGGTCAGATACTATGCTAGGTGCTGTGCAAAAAGGGGAAGTAACAGGTGGTCCTTCGCTCAGGAAGCTCACAGTCCATTGAGGAACTCAATAATTCAAACAGAAAAGTTGCTAAAAATATGACAGCGAAAAACCATAAAAGATGTGAGTCAAATAGTGGTATATAGAGGGCGGAAACAGAGGCCTGTCTGGGTGATCAGAAAACGATGCTGTTGAGGATGCAGCACACGTCTCTGATTTCAAAGGATGAGCAGAATTTGACCAAGAGAAGCAGAAAGACCAAACAGAAGAACGGTTATGGTAAGCCTGGCATGCTGGGGAATGAAAACCACATGGAGTGAGTCATGGTAATGACTGTGAACATTCCCAGTGTTAGGGGACTCTTCCCTCTGAGCCAGGCAAGAATTAGTCAGAGTGACACTGAGAGAACGGATGGGGAGTCAGAGCGCACGGCATCAGTTCTGGTCGGAATGACACTAGCCTGCGTACACTTGAAGGCAATTCCAAAGAGGGTCCCTAAACCTCTCGAACAGTGAGAGTTGTTGGAGTAAGTGCAGAACGGGGCATCAGCCTGCATGCTGCTGTATTCCTGGCCCCTAGATAAACACCTGCTGAAGGAACAAACATACTCGTGCACAAGCTGAGATTCATTTGTATAGAATAATAACTGATGATTAATTCATTCTCAAGGTATTTGTCCCATTGTCATCGTATATAAATCATGAGATGTTTTTACAAATCTTATTTCTTTGTAATCATAATTCATTTTTTCTTATTTACTTCTCTTTTTATCTGCATTACATGGCTAAGTTTCCTGAGGATACAGACTTTGTCTTACTCATCTTAGTATCCCTAATACTAAAAAAAACAGTAATAATAATAACTAAGTTACATATAGCATTTACTGTGTGTCAGGAACTGTACTAATGCGTTACACATGTTAACTCATTGAATCTTTACAAACCACCTCAGGTAGACCATCATCATTCTCATTTAACAGGCGGGACAAGTGAGGCATTAAGAGGTCAGTAACTTGCCCAGTATCAGAAGACTAATAGTACAAGGCTGGGATCCGAACCCGAGAGACTTGGCTCCAGATCCTCGCTCCTGTTCTCTATGCAATACTGCCTGGCACAGGGCCCGACAGACAGAAGACAGTCGTTGATGTTTGCTGAATGGATTCTCCTGCTTTGTAAATTTTTACTACAATGAAAAGAACATTTTCCCCCATCTTGCAGTGAACGTACCCACTTCACAGACACTAGACTTGCTGAAAGTCATTTTTGTTACTGTCCCTGATATTCACATGCAAACCTATTAGGCTGCTAGTATAGTAATATAAAACCAAGATGCAGCAATTGTCATAAAACATGTTTGAAATACCTTCTAGTTCACCAATTTTTTTGGCAAAAACTTTCAGTTGCTTTTTCAGTTTCCGTACAGTCTTATCTTGTTTTTCAAGTTGTTCCATCAAATCCTAAAGATAAAAATGAGAAATATAACAGCAAGATCAAAATAGGTCTTCTAAAATGCACAGGAGGAAAGCAGTCACAAAACCACAGAAACAGTGCTGTTAGTTTCACAGAAAAGCTCATCGGTGGAGCCGCCACCTGGCTAACACCGGCAGGCATGGGGAATGCAGCTACAACAAAAGCCAAATGTTAAAATACACAACGCAGTAAAATCCTTTACAGCGTGATGGATAGCAGGCTCACTGCAGAGTCTTTTCCAGTAGACTCCGTATGGGCAAAACAATTAAATGCCCATAAAATGTACTGCTATTCCAGTGGAATGTTTTCTTTTAAAGGGAAAGAGGCAAAATAAATTTTGATGAATGCACAAACTGTTCTGTGGAAGTTTTAAGGACAGTGGAACTTAGGTGGGGGCTTTTAACTCCCGACTTCCATCACACTGCAAGCCCAGCATTAATAACAAACTGAACACGGCAATGGACGCAGGACACTGACAGAGGCGACACCACTGGCCGAAAGACAGCTGTAGGGAGAAACAGGTTTCATAAAAAGGTTTTGAAGAGACTTCCTGGGGAGGGGCAGGCAGCCCCTCAGGTACAGAGAGCTAAAATTAGCGAAGAAGACAACAGAAAGCATTCTGAGTTTACATACAATCATCCGTTTGTAAAGTGAAATCCGACATGATTGATACTTCTTAGGGTCATCTGCATATAATTCCTCAAAATACTGAAAAAACAGGCACAATGGATATTTGTTTTTCTCTGTGTCTTTGAAGGGAATGCTACCTCTCAGCGAAGTCAATTTTAAAATATTTTAAGACTTAGTGAAACAGTATATACTCAGAAGTCTCTGATTTGTCACCTGCCACTGCCCTCTGATCTTTGTAATATAGATAACTCCAATTGTATACATATACACATATATCTTCACGTGCTCAGAGGAAACAGGTGGAGGCCAGGATGCTGCCACTTGGCAGGTAAACAAACTGGTGGTCTGCAGTCCCCGGGTGAGGCTGTTCTGTTCTGGTCTCACTCCTCAGACCCTCTCACCAGCTGCTGCGCTTCTTTGCTGCCAGCAGCTGCAGCAACAGTAGGGAGTGCAGAGAAACTGGAAGTGCGAATAACGGCCGCCCTGGCACTCTTGTCTGAAGGTGGGAAGGCTGGCAAGACGCCGTGAGCCTCCCTCCCCTAACAGGCAGCGTGGGGGAGGCCTGCAAAGCACGTTCACTGGAGGAGGAAGAAACCCATCTCTCCGTTTGCGCTGTTGGGGGTGCGGGTTCTGCAGGGCAGTGTTTCCAAGAACTAAGCCTAGGTTCACAGCTGCTATAACACTCTGCTCAAGTGTTCCCTAAAGAAATGCACAATTAAGATTGAGAAACTTAAATGATCTTGAAAAAGTGCCTCATTCCCTGTCTTTAAGTCTGAGTCCATTCTCCTGGATTAGCGGTCAGCGCAGCAGGGGAAGCAGCTGACCTGCAGAGGGCTTTCCTGAATCTCGGACAAACTCATTCACTAGACTACCAGCTTAGAATTTGGGGGTTTACTTTATTTTTGTTTTAGCTATAGAAAATTACCAAGAAAATTAATACTACAGACAAGGTTGCAAGAGAATGCTTAATCAACTTGGTGAAAAAACTCTGGGAATATGCCACCCAGAAGCACCTTTACTGCATGGTTTCACCTTGTATTTGAACACAATCATTTATAAGCAGCAAATTTTTTATACAATGATCAATAGTTTTAATATTTTTTAGTATATTTATCAATTTTTAGGCATTTAAGCATTGTTAGTTAAATTTAAGCAACAATAAACTTGAGTAATAAAATGACATTTCAAAAACAGTTCATGATTCAGAAGATTTCCCCCCACAAATCAGTGACATTTCAGTCACTTTGGAAAGAGTCCAAACACTGCCCTCAGCCTTCTCTCCCCTTCCCGCAGCACAGCCCCCCGCAGCATGCTGCCCTCCTGGCCTCGCGGGCTGGGGAAAGAACACCTTTGGGTTTCGCTTCTGATTAATATAAAGGACAGTTACATAGATGGCACTAGAAAACTATCTGTAATGTAAAATGATCACTAAAGGAGTAACGGAGGGACAATTCAGATTGTTAAATCATCAGAGAAAAATCCAAACTATTTATTATAGATCACTACAACCCTGAATTAAAACAAAAAAAGACAAAACACTACCAGTCCTAAATATTTTTTCTGAAAACCAGGCTGATACTACAATACAGATTTCATACAGAAACATGGATATCAAAAGCCTGGCATACAGTTGGGCAACACCTTTCTGGCCCTCCGACAGGGGTCTGAGCGAGCCTTCTGTGAGAAACACAACCTGCACACAGGCCTGGTTCACTTCTGCCAACAGAGTCCTACTTTCCTCACTCCGTCTCTGTCGAGTAAGAGGGTAACAAGTGTGGGGCAGTGAGTTTTCCCTGCAAGAAACTAGGAGCATCCTGCAGGGCTTGGCACTGCCTGCTGAGGAGCGTTCGAGCCAGGCCCCTCTACTTACCAAGTTCTCATTGGTCAGCCGGGTGATCTCGTGCTGCAGGCTGGCCTCGATGCGGGCCTCGGGGGGCAGCTGCAGGTTCTGGGCCAGCAGCTGCTGCTGCCGGTTGTTCTCTTCCTTCAGGCTTTGGATCTCCCCGCGGAGGGCTTCCGCCTCGTTCTCATGGCTCCTCTTCTGAGACTGGAGTTGGGACTCCAGGAGCCTGTGGAGAAGCCACACAGATAGGAAAGGGAGATGGCACAAGAACCCCTGCCTGGTGGGGCCACGGCTTCGTGCTCACTTCAAGGGCAGGAAAAGAGAGGACGCAAGCAACTGTGTAACCTCTGACCTGACTAAGGTCAGGAAACTCAAACAAGACCAGAAAACGGTGAGAATGCTCACATTTGTGTCTTTCTGAATTGTGGACCCTGCCACAAGTATAAAGTTCTCAAAGGCCCTGAGAAGCAGGAGAGTCTTAGCTTTTACTCCTTCACCAGAATGATGAATAAAATAATTAATTAAAGACATAGCTTTAATATGGCTGACTACATTTACAAACTAGCATTTACGTTGGCAAAGACAGTACCTCTGCCACAAAATAACTGCATTACGGGGCAAGATTACAGACTCCTGCTCTACTTAAATATGCCTTTAAGAATTTCAGCACTGCTAAGTTCAGGCACAGGGTGCAACCAGGGTCCCATTTTTTACTATCGACTCTTATCTGTGAAGAACAGAACGGCTGGAGCGCTCCTCTGAAATATATACGGATTTGCCCAAATCTGGACAGGTAGTTCTGAAATTTCATATAACATATTTTAAATTTGCCATCTTCTTTGTCTCCATAAACTTCCACACAAGTAACCTAAATCCTAAAAAGACATGGTTTTAGACCATAAATATTAACAGGACCAACAAAGTAGATTGCTGCTTCTCTGAACACAAGCATACAAGTCAGCTGTCCCCATAAGCAGGCCACGGCATCGGCAGTGAGAACAGCAGAGAGAAAGAGCAGGCTCCCATTACCTTGCATCCCTCACCCCCACTTCTACATTTACCCCTTTTCTAAACACAAAGCAAAGTTACAGTTAGAAATTAATTAGTATGAAGAAGGAAAAGATGTTCTTTTACTCTAATCCCCTTGGTTACCAACTGCTGGGCAAAATGTACGAATGCCATTGCAAGCAAACTGTTAACAGCAGACTCTGTGTGAAATTAAACATACTTTAGTGAGTATAACATTTCTAGAGGATCTGAACCAATAACACCACAGAGTTAATGACAGTGGTTTATGAATAGAACAAACAAAGCAGAATAAGCAGAAGCCCCTTGAACAAATAACACATTAAGTATTTTTTACAACTTAATCACTAAAATGGTTATTTTTATGCGATTCTTAAGACACAAATATCACTAGAGCAGAAGAGCGTCTGTGTTAGAAGGATGTTGCTGTTTCAATTTTATTTGCTTTCCCCTAAACCTATTTAACATGTTGAGTCTGGGTAATTATTTTGAGCTATAGCAATGCCAGAAACCCTCCAGATTTGCTGTTTCACAAATCTGACCTTCATATAAGCACACAGAATGCCAAATCATGTGCTTCATACTGCTGTTAGGCAGCGTGATAATACTGGGTTGGCCAAAAAGTTCATTTAGTTTTTTTCCGTACAATGGCTCTAGTAGTGCTTAGATGTCTTTAATTTGTTTTTTGGTTTTTTTTTTAGAATTCACTTCTTTTTTTAAAAAAAGATTTTATTTATTTATTTTTAGAGAGAGGAGAAGGGAAGGTGAGAGGGAGAGAAACATCGATGTGTGGTTGCCTCTCACATGCCCACCACCAGGCCTGCAACCCAGGCCCTAGACTGGGAATCGAACCGACGACCCTTTGGTTTGCAGGCCCGCGCTCAATCCATTGAGCTACACCAGCCAGGGCTGTGTTTAATTTCATTCAAGTCAATTTGGTTAGATTGTATTGTGACAGCTGTCATATCAATGTGCATTAAAAAAACATCAAAATTGGTGAATTTTTTTGTTTGGCCATTTTACCTTTGAAGATGGAAGAAGATACACAACATTTTTTGGCATATTATGCTTTATTATTTCAAGAAAGGTAAAAATGCAACTGAAACATAAAAGATTTGTGCAGTGTTTGGAGAAGATGCTGTCACTGATTGAACATGTCAAAAGTGGTCTGTTTTGGCCAAATAACTCTTTGCTGTGGGGCTGTCTTATGCACTGGAAGATGTTCAGCAGCACCCCTGGCCTCTGTCCACTAGAAGTCAATAGTGGGAGAGAGCCGACATACTCACAATATCCAAATCAATGAAGTTATTGATGAGAATGAAAAATGTGTTTTCTATTTTACAGAAAACACTGAATGGACTTTTTGGCCAACCCAATAATATATAAGAATGCAGCCACATCATCATAGGCAGATATCCTTCAGACTGATTATTATTTCAAACAAGAAACCATGAAGTCATAGGTATTAGTCTCTTGCCCACAGTAGTTTGAGCTCTAGTTGAAAGGTTCTGGTTTTCTTCCAACTCCTTGTGAGATACTGACAAGTTTTAGTGCCTGAAGGGAACACTAGATAGCATCTTTCATTTAATGGGCAGTTACTCTTCTATACTCCATCACTCTCTTTCAGCTTTAATAGCATCGCTTAGGTAGAGAGAGTTTTCAGGAAGGTATCTGGCCAAATGCTCTAAGTTTTACTGAAATTTACCTAGGAAGACAATTTCATGTACAGGAAATATAGAGTTTAAAGTCAGAAGGCCACTGTTAGTAAGAAAAACAGCAAATTAATAACATTCCATTTTGAGGAGACAAATATAACCTGTTGGCTTGTTTTAACCCTTCATAAACCAGCCACAGCTCTCCATCCTCATTCAGCTCATGGAAATCCATAGCAGATGATCTTCCATGCAAAAGGAACAACAATGCAAAACACAAAGGAATACGGGGTGGGAATGAGATGATGACGGTCAACAGCATTACGTGGTATTTCAATATTTTATTGTCAATGTATTGATTTTGTTAATTAGATAGCTTCAAGACGTTATCGCAAAAATTATTTCTGGTTAATTTTTTAAAAAAACATGTAACATATAAATGGTTAGAAAATAAAACAAAATAATCAAGGATCTACAGCTATTTTTCCTGCAAAAAAAGAAATGATTCAAAAGATGATAAAGAAGTTATGTTTTTAATATTGTATTCATCTAGCAGAGTGATCTGATTACATTAAAGACTAACCACGACAGTCACACACATGCAGAGTGAAAGCTGCAGCTATTGCCTTCGTGTGGCAACCTTCACAATCCATTTCAAAATGAAGTTTTGAAATTAATATTAATAAATTAATAAAAATAATATTGTTGAGTGTTTGCTAAGTGTTTGCTTTTGTTCTATATTCTTCTGTACATATTTTTTCATTTAGCTCTCCCAGTAACCCAATATCTATCATTTGCCACAGTGCAGAGAAGACACGGGGGCTTAGAAGTAAGACACCTGGAGGGGAAAGCCGTGGGGCCCAGGGCCACCTGATGCCAGGGCCCAGGTTCTCAGTCCTCCTCCTAGACTTCTGTTGTTGATACGATGTTTACATAAAACAGATGCCAGAGCACGCTCTTTTATTTTCCACCTACCACCTATCCCTGAAGCGTTCATCTGTTTGCATGGTCTCAATTGTATTATTACATGCTTATGACTTCAACATTTATACTTCAGCCCACACATCTCTACTGCTTTGGATCTGTATTTTCAGATGCCTAATGGATTTCTCTCCTTGGATGTCTTCCTAGCTCCTTAAATTTAATTTCTGTAAATCTACCAATTATCTCCACCCCATACTTCCCTACACCCCAGACCCAGGATCAAAAATGGCATGATCACATACAAACAAGTATCCACAGCAGACACTTTAGAGTCACCTTTCACCATTCCCTGTTCCTCACTGACACATCCAATAAAACACAAGGCTTACTGACCTCGTCTTCTTCCGTATCTTTCAAAGCATCCCATTTCTTTCAATCCCAACTGCCACCACCCAAGTCAGAGTCACCATAATCCATCATTCGATTACAGTAACAGCCTCCTGACTGGTTTTATGCCTTCAGCCTGGTTCCGCTACATCTAGTCTCTAACACAAATGCCAGGGTTAACTTTCTAAAACTCAAGCTTCATTATATCATTCTCCTACTTAAAATCTTTCAACAGCTTCTACTACCATTGGAGAGAAGTCCAGATTTTCTCGGCCGTCTCCCTAACAGCCTATAAACTCTGTGAATGCATTTACCTCGGGGACTGCTACTATCCCCACGTGGCACAGGGCCTTGCAGGAAATAAGCATGCAATACATATCTGGTAATTGAGTAGCTGATGGATGAACAGTGTAATCTAGCTATTTTATACCGACACATTCTTAAATATGTCAGATATAAAATGTGTTATTTATAATTTAAATTCATAAATTAAAATTCAAGTTTAACCTAATACTTTAATAAACATTCTCCACCCTTTCCCATAAAAGAAGATATTTAGCTTGTGAAGTATTTCTATATTCCAATCGTGATACTATGCATCAGGAGACCCAGACTGCACAGTAACAATAAAAATCTCCAGAATTGTCTTTCTCTGTGATCATCGATGCCCATATTCTTTTAAGCATGCCATCTTTTAAATTCAGAGTTCAACGGCACTATGGCTCTGCTGAGAAGATGGTAGGAGCAAGGCTGACAGGATTCCAGAGATGAGCTTTATTCTGTGATATAGCCTCACCTACAGAAAAAGCTTCAGGAAAGTTCAGCCATTTAGTGATGGCTCAAATCCTGCATTCTCAGCCAGCCCACCTAAGATTCTTGAGTGTATAGTGACTGAGCTAAGTGACACCTGCAATTTCATTCATATTTAGAGTAAATGGAATAAAACCAGAGCTAGGATTTTCTTAGAACACCTTAGGGAACATGACAAAAATGTGGTCTCAAATATCAGGGTCCCACCCTAGAAATTATAGAACCCTTTTAGAATTCTATGGCTAACACTAATATGATTCCAGATACTTCATCATTTCTCTTCACATTAAATTTTGATTACTGAAAGCTGAAGTTGCCCCAACAAACCTTCACAAATAACCAGCCCGAACAATGAATAAATGTGACTATCCGGGACAGTCAGTCCAACAGTGACCAACTTAGTTTTCTTCTTAAGGCTCAGACCTTAAACATACAGAGACATATCCCCTTGATATAAGGAACTTTTCCCTGACACCTCTCATCAAAAAGGCTACCTTATGTTATGAGCTTGTATTGAATATATTGAAAAAATTGGATTCCCTTTGAAGGTCAGATATCTACTAAAGCAATGAATAAATACTTTATAACTGTACTTGAACAACAATAAAAAATGTGAAAATAAATAAATACACTAACAGCAGTAAAAAAAAAAAGAGGCTTGAAGACTAAAGGTCAATACAACAAAAATGGAATAAACGGGATCAACTTACCTGTTTGTTTCTTTCAAACCAATGTATGCTTGTGCTATTTCACCTTTATCTTTCATTTTCTGTACATCTTCCAAAAGTACTGTGGAATCTGTCATTGTATTCTGAAGGGGGAAATAACACATTTCCACATTAAGAATCAACTCAAAGGCTTTGAATCACATACAACATATTTATGTGTTTCTGTGTCCAGCACAACTCTGCCCCTCCAGTGCACCAGCTCCAGACTGCAGACGTATAGAGGACAGTGGGGCACAGGCAGTCCAGAGAAAGAGGAACCATTTGCCTGGTTATTATATATGTGTGTGTGTGCATATTACACATATTACATATATATACATTACATATGTTTCTACACATATACATAGAATATATGCATGTATGTAGTATATGCAGCAGTAGAACAATAACCAGGCAAATGGAATATATATGCATATATCTTTTTTCAGCAACACACACACACAATGTAAAACACATGTAGCCCATCAATTATTTTATTTACGGGGCTGTGGTATCCCAGAATCTCACCACATTCAAAGCAGAGCATTACGGATTCTCTAGAGGACTGAAGTTTCCTCTTTTTCTGGACTGCCTATGCCCCACTGTCCTCTATACATCTGAGGTATATACATATGTAAAAAATAGGTTTCATATATTTAAAATACACACATACTTTGAAATACATAAACAGCATTAGAATAAAAACCGGGCAAGAACACTGAGTAGTGAAATGCACAAAGCTATTCTTCCTACTACTTTTTGACCAGTTACACTAAAGCAAATGCCCTAATAAAACACTAAGAATTTGATATAAAGCTCATTCTTCCATGAAAAACTCAGCACCAAAAAGGTGGCATTCAGACGTATGCTTCAGCACACATCTATACATATACATGTAAGTGGGAAGAATTTAGCTCCTTATAAATATCTCCCTTCTGCTGTTATTCAATTCCTTTTCCTCTGTTACAGTATTACATGGTACATAAGCTTTTTGAAATAAATGTCTGGCAGGTCAGAATAACGAATGATTTTGTATAAAAAGAACTTTTCTGCTAACATTTTTACTTCCTTTTTAATTTTTCCTTTTTGGTCTAATCTGTCTGACAGCTACTGGAATTTCAAAATTTTGCCTCTACTCAGCTACTCTGTATCTCTCCTAAACAATGGCAAAAATAGACATAAGAACCACTGTTCTATAGTCTCTCAAAAAGAATACACTCTAGAACCCAAGGGGCCATTCTGTTTGTCTAAACAGTATATATCTGCCCCTTCAGTCAACTCTTGCTCTGCAGGTAGCTCACACCAAGAAGTGGTGTTAGTAGAATACATTTCAATACCAGGGTCTTAGAGACCAGTTTCAAGACAACTTTAATGTGAACTGGAGGCCTACAAATACTTGCTTTTGAATTTTGGTGTGGGTTTTTTTTTTTTTAAGATTTTATTTTTTATTTATTTTTAGAGAGAGGGGAAGGAGGGAGAGAAAGAGCAATGTATGGTTGCCTCTCACATGGCCCTCACGGGGACCTGGCCCGCAACCCAGGCATGTGCCCTGACCGGGAATCGAACCGGGATCACTTGGTTCCCAGCCCGCGCTCAATTCACTGAGCTACACCAGCCAAGCAGAATTTTGGTGTTTATAAGAAACATCTTTTTTTTTTTTTTAAATCTCCTTTACTCCTAATGCTGTTCTTTTGTGAGTTTATAAACGTATTCTTAGGGAAGACCAAGTATAATTTGATAAATGCTATTAACAAAACTTTATATTTTATTGAATTTTAAACACCTTTCCCATAAACATCACATATAGCATTTCTTTAGCTATTTTTATAAATATTTCAGTACATATTTCATAGAAAATTTTTTTTCTCTTTCCCTGAAAGGCATAAATTCTTTCTATTCTATGAAGGGCCATCCTCAGATTTTTAAGTTTTAAGCAATAACTCTCAAAGGCCCAGGTTCTATAATGCTACATGTATTCTCTGATATCTGAGGACCTACCTATAGGATATGGTTTTGAACTTTCAGTAAATTAAGTAACTTCATCTAATTAACTGATGCAAAGGAAAGACAGGCTTCTTAACGTGTTGCTGTCCTGACAGTAAGTAGCTAGCCCTTCCCCTCCCTGGCCTACCTCAGCCAAGAAGTGGCGGCTGTGGCATGGGATCACACTTAGCCAGCCAGCATCAGGAAGTTCCCGACTCACTGCTTAGCTTGTCACCCCCAGCTAGAAGTCCTGAAATGGTTGTGACCTGTAGGAAAATCCCACCCTTCCCGGTGTACTCAGCAGCTCAGGCCCCTCTTCATCCTCAGCCAACGAACCCACAGCTGGTGGACATGGGAGCACGGGAGAACCTGTGCTTTGAAGTGTGCTCCACGTTAAGGGCCTCCTTCCCGCCTTGTGAATGGACTACCATAACTTCCACAGTGAGTCACAGAGCTGACCGTGAATCAGAAGTCATGAAGACCTCTCTGTGAGCCAGACTACTACACCTGTATTTTCCCACTGACTTTCCAAACAAGAAGGGGTCAAAATAGGAAATCAATTCATAAATATCAAAAATAGACTAGATGGCCAGAAAGCAACAATTGCATACACTGAGGGATATCTGTAAACTAAAATTAGGATTAATCAGTATTTACTAAAAATTTTATAATTACCTTGTCATCCTGAAAATCACAAGTCAGCAAGCACAAAAAAGAGAAAACAATAAACCCTTAGTTCCATAAATAAATTATGTCATTGAGTCCCCATCCTAACAAATAAACTATAAAAAAACCCCATGAATTGTTTCTAAAACTAACTCAATAAATTAATATTCATGTAACTGACATGAGGTACACATTAATATATATTTGTCTTAATTCTCAGGAACAAGTACTTGAAATTCTTTTAGCATTTTTTTCTAATTGTAAAGTATTTCTGAGTATGTGAGAAAATGACCCGTCTGTCAATGTATATGAGTGAAATTCTTTTTCTAGGTCTGTGAGAACTGCAGTAATGCCTTGATAGGAGGTCATTTGTCCAAGCAAAGCCTCCCAGAATTCTCATGGAGGTGGAGTGGATAAACTAGACCTGGCTGGGCCAAATCATCACCTTGCTCACTGGATGTCACCACTGTCCTGCAAAGAAGTTGTGAAATGACGTGTCTATGACTAGAAACTGAGTGGGACAAACAGCCCTGGGGTATTTGGAAGGCCTCAAATAGCCTCCTGGGCATTTTTCCTAGGAGAGGACAAGCTGCTGCCACAGGTAAGCTGGGAGCTCGGAAAGCAGAAGCCTTGGTTAGGCGGCACCAGCCCATTAGGGGCTGGTAAGCAGTTGTCACATGGAGTAAGTGACAGTGTGTGATCTCAGAACTATGTGGTCTGTTAGATGGATTGTTTTATGCCCTTTGGTTAATTTTTCTCTTTCTTAACTTTTACTGAAGTTTCTTATGAGAATACCAGTTTGTAACAAGGGAACCAGAGAGAGAAATCCTGACTGTGGACTCTGCTCCAGCTAGCACGCAGAGGAAGCCTTGTTTCTTGAGTGGTTGTCATGGGAACCAAACTGAAACAGCCCTAAAGAAGGCAAGATGTACGTACAGAGCCAAGCCAAAGGAGAGATTCCATTCTCCAACTTTTCATTTCAGACTTAAGAGTTTTGTGTTTGTTTTAAAATAAGGAAGGTCATTTCTTTATAGAAGTCCATTTGTTACTGGGCTATCCCAAAATTTGATATTTTCTGGATCAGTGTTAATCCTAGGTGAGAGTTACTGTTATGAAATCCAAACCTATGTGCCAGGTTCACTATCTATTTAAAAAAATTTTTTTTTAGATTTTATTTATTTTTAGAGAGGGGAAGGGAGAGAGAAAGGGAGGGAGAGAAGTATCAATGTGTGATTGCCTCTGGAGCGCCCTCTACTGAGGACCTGACCTACAACCCAGCCATGTGCCCTGACTGGGAATTGAACCAGCGAGCCTTTGGTTCTCAGGCTGGTAGCTCAACCCACTTAGCCACACCAGCCAGGGCCAGGTTCACTATCTTAACCGTAAGCAGAACTACCATTTTTTAAAAGAAGCACTCTCAGATCTTTCAAGCATCTAGTTCATCATATATCACAGTCACATTTTACATATAGCATGTCACATAGTTGGGATAGTCGATTGCCTCAAGTCTCGGTAACACTTCGCTACACGAACATGCGCAGGGACACAGGCCAGGCTTCAAGATGATTACTCAGATCATTTCTGTCTGACGGCAAGTGACAAAAAGGCCCATTTCTAATCAGCACATGGCAGCACTAGGTTTCAAAATACCTGAGGGCAGGGAAGGACTTCAAAGAGCCATCTATATCTTTTAGCCTGGTCCTTCCTGTTGAATCACTAAACACAGCCCCTCCCCGCTGGGCCAGCTCCCGCTGTAAACAGAACTCCCTGAAGTGAGCGGAAATCATCTCCAGGCAACTTCCACTCACTGATCTCATTTTTAATCTTTTCATGTTACCTTTCCAGTTAAACAGGATATTTCAGAAAACAATTTTAAAATTGTATTAAAACCTTCTCACAGCAAGACAATTTATGAATTTTTGTACTTAATAACATTTAAATTTTTGATCAAAATTTATTGTGGCCAAATTAGTACAAAATATTAATTTTAAAGCCCTGTGCTCATGAATGAGAGATGAGACTTTGCAAACCATTTGGGTTTCCCTTGTTCTTTGCTCATCCAATTGACATTTGCAACAGTTTTAAAACAGCATTGAGATTCTTTTAAAAAATGACAATATCCTTGTTTACACTAAAAATGCTCTTAAGTGTTGGCTTCATTACACAATGGACGGAATGGACAGAAACAGAGGCCAGCACCCAAACACCCTCTTTAGCCACTTGCTTGTGCTTACCTTGGGTTGGATGGCCTCTTTCTGGCTCACCAGCTGAGACCTCAAGATGAGGACTTCCTCCTTGCGGACATCAAGCTCCTCACTCACGGAGGTCAGCTGCTCCATGAGGACACGGTACGCTGGCGCACCCGGAGCGGTCACCTCCGGGGCACTTTTCTCACTAAGGGCCTTGCGTAACTCATTTAGCTCATTTTTCAGTTTTTTGTTTTCTGATTCCAGTTCTTGACGCTGTGTGAAGAGGCAAAGAATAGTTTATTACAGTCATCCTCAACTTTACATTAGAATGCTCATCTTCCCCTGAGACAGTAGAAGAATTCTGCTGGAAGAGATCCTCAGAGCTGCCCCAGTGAATGTCTTCCCAGGTTCTACTGGGAACTCTGCTCTGCAAATTAAGGAAGTCTGACATTGAGTAGAATTTAGCAAGGTAAACAGTAACTAGCTTCATCAGTCCAAATTCCAGAGTCAAATTTATTCCAAGCCTGCCCAGGGTGTATTCACAGGCCTGGAGAGATTGCCAGGTTCCAAGAGATAAGTTTGGCCCAGTCTAGGAAGCCCAGGTTTTGTCTGCGGATAAATAGATATAAGGGCAGCTATGAGGGTCCAGCTAGTCAGGTTATTTCCAATGAATAGTTCAAATGAGTAGATCCCTGAAATAAGAGTAGTATCCTCTTATTTTCTTTGTAAAATAGAATGGAAAGACCACTGAAATCCTAGGCTTTTAACTTCTAATTTAAAAAATTACATCACTTAAACTAATAAAACTCCCTTTGGTGTTTCGATGACAACAAATAATACTTATTTCACACTTCTTTCCTGTGTGACATGCTTGTGAAGTTGCTGGCAGAAGCTCTGAGAGGAGGGGGCAGAGGACGGGCTACCTCCTCGTCCAGCCGCCCAGATGGGCGCACTTGTCCTTCATCCCTCCACACTGCACATACTACCAGCCACCCTGATGCCACCTGCTGGTGCTGCTCTCTGCACATTCTGCTCAAACAATGGCAACAGGAACCCAGAACAGAGTTCTGACATTAAACTGTATTTACTGGCACTAAAACACAAATGTCAAAGAATGCCAGCTGAGAAACAGTGAAGTAGACAGTCATGTAAAAGCACCATGGTTACCTGTGAAACTAATACAAAATATTTTATATTGAATGTAAACTATAGTTAAAATTTTTTTAAATAAAAAAAATAAAACCATTAAAAACACCATGGTGCCTTATTTAGTACATGAGATAAGGCCTTATGATAGTGGACGTGAGATCCCTTGGTATAAGGATAAAATATTTTATTTCTTCCAGAGAGGCAAACTTAAGTTTGTAGCACCATATTGGACCTTTCAACATGTTACAGTAAAACTATTTAAAGTCCTTTTTTCTAGTTAAGAATAAATAACTCCTTCTTTCATGGATTAATCCATTCTTATGTAAAAAAATAATGCTCCTTCCTATCCCCAGTCTCCCACCAACTGGTAATCAGATTTGCATTGCTCATTCCTGCAACAGAAGACATATATGACTGTCTTAATTTGACACTTAAGCTCTGATACAGTGTTTCCCAAACTTCAATGTAGATCAGGATCACCTGGAGGATAGGTTGCTGGGCCCTAACCCTGGAGCTTCTGCTTCATGGGCACATGGAACAGACTGACAGATCTCAGAGGGGAGAGTGTGGGGGGACTTGAAAAAAGAAGGTGAAGGAATCAGCCAAAGAACATACATGCGTAGCCCACTGACACAGACGACACTGTGGTGACGGCCAGGGGACGGGGAGGTGGGGGCTGGGTGAAGGTGGGCAAAGGGCAGGGAGAATGGGGGCCACCTGTAACAGTGTCAACAATTAGAAAAAAGAACTGTGTGTTTGGGTAGAGTAGAGGACCGGCATTCTCTATAACAAGATCCCATACAGGCTGGGAGGAAGAAGCAATCAGTTCTGGACAGGACGAAGTACCAAATCGACAGAGGATAGGGGACTACTCATGTGCATAAGTTATGTACCAAATCACAGTCTTAGAAAATACTACATCAGGGCTAGACTTGAAGTAATATTACTGAAAAAGAAAAAAACCCCTTAGGGATAGTTTAGAGAAACCCTAGGAATTATCAAACATACATAAAGGCTTAAAAATAATATGAGTTTCCTTATAGTATTTTGTAGCTTTTCTAACTTTAGCTTTGTTTGGTTTTACTCATAAACCTTACCATAATTTTCCAGCGATTCCAAGGCTATACTTTACAAAAGTAGAAAATAGTAAAAAAGAATGACATAAGCAGAAAATATGAGAAAAATAAATTTAAGGCCAATAAATTAATTAATAACCTAGAAAACTTCTGAAGTTGAGGGTGTTCTGGGAGCTGACCGCCTGAGAGCTCGATGCTGTGGGGCTCGGAGGACTCTGGTTCTGGAAACCAGACGAAGGGCTCGGGGTGGGGCTGGGCACAGCCTGCTCTGTGTCAAGGAATGGACTCTTTTCCCCCCACTAAACTTCAACTCCTATGTTACCCAAGATGCTTTGTGTTTCAGGAACTACTGTTCCTAACCCAGTGCCTTTCTCTCGTTCAGGTGCTCTGGGGCACACGGTGGCAGCTTATAACTATCTAGTTGGACATTGCCTTTGACCATTAAGAAGACACATTCTCCACCTTCATCCCCCTTCTCCCAACAGCTGTTTTTTAAAAAAATAATTTAGAATGTGTTTCTACTCTTAAAACTAAAGCCTAGCTATCTTTCTCCACAAACACATAGTTTCAGTGGGGCTTGGGGTTTGGAGCCAGAGATACCAATGTTCAAATCCAGTTTCTGTTGGTTTCCAGTGCGGTGATCTTAGGGAAGTTACTTATATCTTTTGACCTCAATTTCCTTATCAGTAAAATGGTATCTAAAATACTGATTTGCAGGACTGTTGTAAG
Organism: Micronycteris hirsuta; assembly: GCA_004026765.1. Classification (NCBI taxonomy): domain Eukaryota; kingdom Metazoa; phylum Chordata; class Mammalia; order Chiroptera; family Phyllostomidae; genus Micronycteris; species Micronycteris hirsuta. The sequence goes on from PVJI01000495.1 coordinate 146,861, forward strand.
AATTAGAGCTGATATGTAAAATACCTACATGTAAAAGTGATGATGATAACAGTAGCAGCCAACATTTGTTGGGTACTATTAAATATAACAGGTTACTCACGATAGTCCTATAAGATTAACATTGTCATTGTCCCCATTTCACAGACAAGAAAAGTGAGGCACAGAGCGGATATACAACTTGCACACAGCCACGTCGTGGTGGATCTAGCATTTGAACCCAGGCAGTCTGACACTAGAGCCCATGTCCCCTACTACCTTTCACACTCTCAAATGGCAGCTCCTGGTCATGTTTCTGTTTAGACAGAACTCCATCTTATACAGATGAGAACCCATAAAAGGAAATAACACAAGGCTAGAAGTCATGCCTGAATAAGTCTTAAGCTAGGGCCTCAGGTGCCCTGACAGATGTTCTCTGTGAAAAAGGGAGGCTCTCCGCAGGCCTCTTGCCAAAACGAGATATTCAAAGCCTTGCGTACGAACTTCCCATTACCTTGAGTGACTCATATTCCAGTTCCGCACCTCTGATTTGTGGTCGTTCTTCTTCCTAGGGAAAATATAAGTTAAAAACTTTATAAATAAGTAGTTATATTTAATTGTTACATTCTTAATCAGAATATTTCCTTGCTTTGCAGAAAACAGTGAGGAGAGGTTAGCCCTCACTACTCGAACCAAACCCTACTTGGTTAAAGTACTTCTGGGCTGAGTTTCCGTTATGAAGAGACTGCAGGACTGCACATAAAGTCCCAGGCTCAGTGCTCGGTTTCCCGCGGCCCTGGAGTCGGACAGCACTGCGCACCTTTGCCTTGCTGCGGAGCACCTGCTCCTCCTTGCGGTCCAGCTCATCCTGCATCATCTGCTTCTCTTGCTCCAGCTCCGTGACCCGCTTCTGGAGCTTGAGGAACAATGACATGTCCAAAGGTACCTTCTTCTCACTTGGCTCCTAAATCCCAGAAAAAATAAGATGGTCAAGATGACCCAGAAGACACAGAAGTCAAAGAGAAACTGATGAACAGCCCAACAGAAAAACATAAAGGGCCAAAGAATATAGAAGTAATTTGTCCAACCTAGCTCATAAATAGAGAAATGCAAGTTAAACAAGAGTGAGGTACTGATTTTCCCCTACCAGACCGGCAGAGACGGAAAAGATTAATAATGCCATGTTAGCAACATTGTCTTGCATGATACTGGTGGAAATATAAGTAAGCTAATACTTACTAGCTTACTAATAAATATGTAGACAAATATGTCCTATATAAAAGTATTAAGTGAAATACACTAGGTGCACGATAGTATTATAAACTTAAATTTTGTTAAAAAAGTAATACAAATACATGTGACTTTTAAATACACCTAGCATATAGCATACAAAAATCTAGATGGCCATCAAGGATTACTTTGGAGAATGGGAGGTATAGAAAAGTTTTGTTTTCTACTTTACACACTTCTATATTTGAATTCTTTTGTAATCAGGAAACATAATTTTTAAAAGGTGAAGGTCCAGCATAAATATACTGGACCAGATGGAGAGAAAACTGAAAAATGAAAAGAAAGATAACCGAGTAGCATTTTAAAAGAATGGCAGGCAATTGGTTCTAACGCAGAACTACAGTAAGAACTACTAGGATAAATAACACACACTAAATAAAGCTAAGCAAACGGAAGAAACTAACCACCATCATGTTAGTTCTGAGAGTGTCATAACTATTTTACCTTGTATACTCTGAGTTTGAACTTTTAATGAGGTAAGAAGGGAAAGAACTGTATCCTTAGATTTAATAAATGATAGGAGTCTTTTTTTATTTGAGAGAAAGAGAGAGAACCGTAATAACATGTACTTAACTAAATAAATGATCTAAGCATAATTCCTGATTAGCTAATCTTATATTTCCAATTGCCAGTTTTTTAAATGAATGTTTTTTATTCTGATATAAAAGCAAAGTAAGTTTTTATTGAAAATTTAGGAAATAAGAAAAGTACAAAGAAGAAAAATGTAGGCATACTCTCACATCCACAGAAAATCCACAATTTTTGTTCAGTCATTTCTCTATAGATTTATAGAATTAGAGTAATATTTTCATTATAAATTTGCATTGTTTTAAAGCTTAGCACTATATTACAACTGTTTTCTAAATTTATAATGTATTTGAAACTGTAATTTTTAATTGCTGTGTTGACAAGTAGTACCATCATTTGCTTAGCTATTACCTTAGTGATAGGCATTGAGGTTGTTTCTAATATTTTTGCTATTGAAATATACTAATATAAACATCTTAGTACATAAATATCTAAACTTTTTAAGTCTGTTTTTAAGTCTGTTAAATTGGCTGGGCTAGTTTACACTTTTATCAGTAAACATCACCTTGCCCAGAACAGCAATTACTGTGATTTTCTAAAAAACATTGTTATGTATATTTTACCACAATAAAAAAAATAGCAAAAAGTAAATAAATAATACCCCTATTATTATTATTAAATAATAATAAATAAATTAAAAATACCCTGATAAATACTGGTACTAATAAAAATGAGGTTAAGCATAGAAGAGTTTTGAGCTTAAAAATGTGTTGCCCTCAATCAAAACTGGGAACAACTCTGAGCAGTGTGGCTCGGCGGGTTGGGCTTTGTAGTGCAAAGCGAAAGATTCGGGTTCCATTCCCAGTCAGGCACAAACCTGGGTGGCCAGCCAGGTCCCTGGTCACAACAGGTGTATGCTAGAGGATGTTTCTTACATCAAATATTTCTCCCTGTCTCCCTCCCTTCCTCCCCCTCTCTAAAAATAAATAAATAAAATACTTTAAAAAAAAAAAAGAAAGAAAGAAAGAAAAAAAAAGCAAACTGGGAACAGGAGACCTCTGTCCTGAGTTTAATACAAATTAATTTGCAGCAAACACCCGTGCGGCCGCGGCTTCTCCCTCTTGGGCAGGTGCTGCTCAGGGATGTTACACTGAAGTCGACAGTTGGTTAACACACTTCCCTCAGACCACGGGGAGGGGTTCTCCCACTAAGACCAACATATTCTCTACAGGCTCAGAAGTTGTAATTTTGAAATCCTCAAAGGCTAACTTTGTGGGAGTGCCCGAAGATGGCCACCAAGGCTTCTCCCAACACGGACGCCTTCCCTCCCATCAAGAGATGGAGTCTATTTCCCACTCCTTGAATCTGGGCTGGCCTTGACCATAGAATGTGGCAGAATTGACAACGTGCCAGCTCTGGACCTGGCATCTTTCACTCTTGCATTCTGAGGACCTGCTCACCACGCTTCTGAAGAGAGAAGCCACACTGCGAGGCCCAAGGAAGAGAACCCCATTTTTTTCAGCTACTGTGCCAGAAGCAGTCTATTTCTGGCCATTTTCTCAGAATATGATATAAAAATAGAAGTGCTATGCCCAAATTACCTATTACTGAAACTAATATATTTGAAAAGAAGATCTGAGAATTGGTTTGGGAACAATCTAAAGTCACTGTACTCTTGGAGTTACAGCAATATGTCATTTTGGTTTTATACTGCATAACACACAACACTAAGGCGGATTTATAAGCTATTTTTCATGTATTTCTGTGGAAGAAAATTACATTGGTAAAAACTGTCATCAAAGAGAGGCAACAGTCTTACTAAACTCTTGGGGACTGGTATTTCCAATACTCAAGAGCAAAGGGCTTACTTTTTAAGCAATTTTCCTCAGTCTGAAATAAATTTAAGATAGGCTATTTTTTTTTATACATAGAACAAGTTAAGGTGTAAAAGGGGAATATAAAAGGGAAAATCTGGTCATCAAAATTACATTAAGAGTTTAAATGTTTATTGACAAAAATATATGTGATAAGTATGTATGCACACAACTAATTAAGCACCTATAAGTCACTTATGAAGAATAAATAGTTCAAAACAAATGATACACGTGTGGGCAAATGGGGCCTGTTCTGCGATGGAAATGTTCTGCTAATAACAGAGTGAGCATGCGCTGCTTTCAGGGACAGGTGCCTAGCGTGTACCTCTGTCCTCAATGGAATGTCTTCGGTTTCTGCAATTTCAGAGCTGAAGGTGTATTCAGACTCATTGCTGCTGTGGGTGGAGTCCGTTCTCTTGTGACCAGGCTTCGGCACATTCTGCAAGGCAAATAAACCGAGTACAATCAACACAACAAAATTAAACCTGATATACTTGAGACAGCATCCACCTTAACTTGGTTTTAGCTTCCACTCATTGAATGCTGTTCTCATGGCTAAACTGTCTGTTTCATCATGTTGTCCTGACCAAATCCTTACAAAAGAGTTACCTTCTGAGCTCCTCAAAGGAAAGAGGAAGATGCACCTGCAGGGCATGACAAGAACAGTGGCAAAATCAGATGCTCAAATGGAAACCATCTGTGATTATTAGCAGAGGCCTCTTTGGGTTTTTTAAATTGTGAGTGGCCAGCCACATGGCGTGGAACATAGGACGATGCCTCAGCATCCACACACAGACTTCAGTGGTGCCGTCAAATAATCCTTACCAGAAAGTTCTTAAGATATGTTTAATGACAGCATGGTCATTTTGACCTGCTTTGTTTGGGCAAAGTTGAAAATAAAAAAGCGGGGGGGTTTCCACAAATTACCTATAATTTCTGTCACTGTTAAGCATGAAGTTGATTCTCTGGAGTCAGCAACGAGAAGGAGGAGCAATGCAGGACAGGCAGGAGAGCTGCTCTAAGAACGTTCTGGAGGCCCTGGGGTTATTAATTCAGGGAGTCCAGGAGGCAGTTTTACAGCATGTGGCACCTGTGATACTGAGTTCAGAAAGCTTGTGGGGAATAGGAAAGTCAAGCAGTTCCAGTTCTTTCCTTTCTGTAAAAGGGGCTAAAGAATGGCTTGAAGGAAGAAGGAAGAAAAAGGCTGGGTTTGTGCTCCTCACTCCTCATGTTCCCCCAGCAGAAGAGGTAGACAGGTTCAGTGGCCTGGATCTCACAGGGTTACTGATCCTGAGAGCTTCAGAAAGGCTTCAGAGAGCTTCCTGATCTCTTCAATTTTCTTTACTCCTTCCCTAGCTACTGGAAAAAGAGCCAGAAGCTACAAAGAACTTCTTTGCCCCTTTCCTTGCAACATCAAGGCTCATCTGGAGCAGATCATCTGTGCAATCAAAGCGAAGCCAGCGTCAGGGTAGCCGAAAGTCTCCCAGGCCAGCCCAACCTGTACTCCAGGGCATAGGGAAGACCCAAGAACACCAGAACCTCTGAAACTATCTAGCAACTGGGTGCATACATAAGTCAGAGATACTCAGGTTTACTCTCTGTTTACACACAGGCATTCTTACTTAGCCCAAGGCAACAGTTGTAGAGGATGATGTTTATTTAACAAATTGTCTGTGTCATTAAGAAAACCAGGTAGGACCATCAATACCAGGACAAAGATTTTTAGTAAGTTTATGAAAGGTGAGTGAGATCCCTATTTTCCCACATGTATGTATTTTTAAAGAACAAATACCTTAAGGTATGAATAGGAACAATGCTATGCGAGTACATTTTCTGTTTAATGTATCTTTTGCATACATGGCAGTGATTAAGTGTTCCGAGTCAGAAACAGAAGAGAACTGGGTGGGAACCTGCCACTCACCTGTCCCTTGCCCAATTTCTCCAGGCCTTACTTTCATCATCCGGAAAGGGGGATCTATTCATAGTGTTTATGTGAGGATTAAGTAAAACAGTACAAGTGAGGGGTTTAGCATAGGACCTGGGATATAACAAGCACTCAATTAATGGTAGCTGATGCTGCTTTAATTGTTAGGACCCCGCAGTAATTCAATTCCCTTGGTGACCTTCCAGTTTTCCTTCAATACGCTATTCATTTTACAAGGACAAATCTATGACTTGATCATCATGTTCTCCTTCAAGGTCTGCATGTGGCACCTCCTCTTCTCCTTATCTGTCTTTTCTCCCATGATTCCTTCTTTTCTTGAATCTGTTTTCACTCCCTTTGTCAAGATTAATGACCCTATTGTTGACATGCTGGATTCCCTCCTTACTTGGAATTAATTTATCTTCAAACACTTCACAAGCCTGGACTCACCTGCCTCATTATCCTTTTATTGTTGGCTTAAAACTCCTTAGCGCCCTTCATTGTCTCAGCCCTACAATCGAATGTTCCTGGAGAAAAATCCCACAACACTTCTTGGTCCCAGGGAAAACAAATCTAGACCTAGTAATCAGTGATACTATCCGAGGCAATCCATCAAGTTTCCCCGCTAAGTTTCCCCACCGTCTATTTGAGGAGTCTATAATGAAGCAAACGCTTCATTAGCATTGTGGCAGTGAGAGCTCATTTGCAGAATAGTGTCAATGAAACATTAGCCAAGTACTCATCTGTTAGTTGCTAAGTTCAATCTAAACATTAAAATAAGGTGTTGCTATTAACATTTTAATTAGTCCTAAGTTATGAAGTCATTTTTTCATTCTCAGCAAACATTTTCTGTGAAGACTCTGATCTTGATTGCATCTGGAGCTGGGAAATGAGAAGTAATGAAGAGCTGAGTAGGAAGCAAGCAACCTCTGAGGTTCCTTCCTCTGCTATTTTCCCTTTCCCTTTTCTGACCATTTTGTCACCCAAGGGGAATGACAATGAGTCACAGACATCCAGTGGGGAGGGTAACAGGCTGAGAAATCTGAGATCGGGCAGCTAAACTACCCCTGGATCTTGGTTACATCTTTCTTTTCCCACAGCACTGCTGGAAACAAATAAATAGCAGGCAGAGACTTGCTCAGCAGGAAGGACTCGGTCTGTTAAGTTGCTGGATGATGGAAATTACTGGAGGGCCTTTTCTAGAGATGGCTGCCTCCCTGACTAAGGAGGCCCATTAACCACACAGATGTCTTTGGAATGTGCTCAGAGTGTGTTATAAATAGCTTCTCTCATTTTATTTTCTGAGGTTCACAAGGCACACACTATTAAAGCATCCCAAAAAATATTACAGAAAAAAAAATTTGTGTATCTCTGTTTAGGCTGGTTGATCCCCACACTTACTTCATCTCAATCATTTCTTTTCCCAGTGCTACTTCTTAATGTCCCAAGTAACTAGTGGCCCCTGAAACAACCAGTGGGATGCAAAGCGTGGCTCTAGCCATAACTAAAGTACAGATTAACCACAAATGTTTGTGTGCTTATCTAGTAAACAGAATAAAATACATGCAAGAATGGAACTCTGGGGAACATGATGATGAAAGACAGAGGAAAAGGACTCTAGAGGAAGCAGAGGATGAGAGAATGTGAATGAACAAAGGTTCCCACAGGGCCAAGTGCAGCAGGGAGATCGCAGGAGACAAGACTAATGAGGGTCCTTCCCATTTGTCCATTGCAAGGGTAAGGGTGACCTACTCTTCTAATTTCTTTTTGTCACATACAAATTCAGAATAGAGTAGTGAGTTTCGACATGAAGGTCCAAGTGTGGAATTTAAATTAGCTTTTTAACCTCTTTAAGACTAGACTTTCTCACTTGCAAGGTGGTAAATTTATTTCATTTCTTTTGTCACATAATCTCTTTTATTTTGACGTTTTAAATGTCACATTTTTAAAGGATCCAGATGGAAGCAAAATTTGAAGCAAGTACTGAACCCTGGTGATATCATATTATCTGTTTTTTGTAAGATATTTCAGAGCATTTCTGGCCATTTGTACCATGAGCTTACCTTAAAGGCTGACACCTTTAGGGAACAAGAAAGCCAGGGAACCCTTTCGTTTCCCGAAAGCAGGTGAAGCAGAACAGGGAGGGCGTGGAGAACTATTAAAGAGCACATTGGCAGGTGCAGAAGAGTTCTTGAAATGGGGCATTTATTACAAATAGAGGCTGAATTTTCTTTTTGTAGGAATAGGTCTTTGATATTATAATAAAAACCAGTGGAGGAAAATACTCAATTATATAAATATTTGCTTTCTATGCAAATTTTACATTAAGTCATTCAATACATAAAACAAAGCCCAGCTATAATGACTTTATACTATCTTACAGTCCAGTCTTTAAAGTGTTTGACTTTACAAAGTATTTATAAATAAAGTTCTATAATTTCTGAGAGTTGCTTCAAAACAATGCAGTCCACTGGATGGGATGGGATGAAGGGTTAGAAAAGTGTTTGCCATTTTGGAATCGGGTGATGAGGACACAGAATCCATGGGAGTTCATTCTACTGTTCTACCTACTTTTGTATACGCTTAAAAGTTTTCCTTTTAAAAAAGCACAGTATTTGACCCACCACCATCAGAGTCATCTCTTCCTTGAGGTCATCATATCGTTCTTCTAAGCGACTAAACTCATTCAGGAGGTTCTGATATCTCAGCCTTTCATCATTAAGATCGAGTTCCAGTTGTTTTGTTTCTTCTACTAACTTCTTCTCCATAGTCTCTGAAAAAAGAGGGCAACGCATATCAAAGATGCCTCCACAAAATATACCAGTGCAAACACGTACACTCACTTCCAGGCTCTCCACAAGGGGTTTCACTTTAGCACCACTATGATCTAAGAAGAGTATCTTCATTGTCAATATAGGGAAAGAGAAAATATGAAAAAAACTGAGGTAATTATTAATAATAATAATGATCACCCACTGAGTTCTATGTGCTTCAGACCGAGCAGCACTACTTAACTCACTGGTTATCGCACATCCTTGAAAACTTCCACTAGTCAGCGTCGGGTAACAAAAGTACAGTCATTGTTAGTCATTGACAGTCATTGTCAGTCATTGTTAATTCATTCCAGAACTCATGACAAGTGCCGAAACAGACGAGCATGGAAGGATGATTTCTCTTGTGGGGCGGTGTCAAGACTCATACAAGTTCTAGCAAGTGTGACGAGTCCGGAGCAAGTGCCGAGTGCTGAAACATTTTTTTCTCGTCAAAATGCAAGCAGTATAGGGTTTGATGAGTTCTGAAGCTGACGAGTACCAAGGTATGACTGTATACATTTTTTTATTCCAATAGTATTCTGTTTTAGGCTATTTATAAATTCTTTTTGTCCAAATGAGTGCACCCCATCAAAAAGTCAGATATTCCTCAGATATTCTTCAAGTCTCCAAGGGAATGGTGGCTTCTCAGAAGACCTCGCTATCCTATGGCCACAAAGTCCGCTCGCCTCAGTCTCTGGGTTCTATTGAACAATTTTTAGCACTCTGAACTCCCCCACTGTCCTATTACTTGCCCATTTCTAACCAGATAAGCTCCTCATGTCTGGACATCTGTGTTACTTCTCTAGTGTATTCCTGGGGAATCCTTAACCTTTCCATTTACCTGTTCCACTCTAACCCTCTCTGTTGCCAGTGGCTTGCATTTGCCTAGAACGGCATCTGGAGACTGGAGATTAGCCCCTGACTGCAGATAAAGCAAAATTTTAAAACGCCTCAAATCTCAGCTGTTTGTTTTAGCTCGATGAGCTTACTACCCACATTTATAAATATTAAGCTTCCTACCTCTCTGGCCCATTTTACCCTCATATTTTGTGGCCAAATCTTAATCTGCCCTGCCTGCTTCTCTTGCTCCACCACTTCTTCCTCTGTCAGCTCCCGGAGGGCAAGGGCTGGAAGAGTCTGGTCACAACTGCTTCCTTGGTGCCCATGATGGTGTTTCCCTATCATAAGGCTTTAACAACTTGTAAATGAAAGCATGAAAGAATGTCTTCTCTCTATAACACTCTATAAACTGCCTTTTATTCCCACCAGTTTGCAGAAGGTGCCCAAAGTTACCAACAAATTTTCCCTAGGCAAATCCTTTGTCATTTCTTTGTTTTATTGTTCAGTTTCAAATAACCCTGTGTATTTTCCTAGAAGTGTTCTCATCATCCTCAATCCCTTCATCACATTCTGCTCCTTAGCAGCCTTGTTTCCATGTCTTCAGTGACTCTTCTTTTCTCCTTCTCTTCTTAATTTTTTTCTGGCTTCTTTTATCCCCCTTCACTTTACCCTTTACATATGGTCATCCTCCAAGGCTTAATTCCAGATATTCTTCTCTTTCCTTTATATTATTCCCTTTAATTGGGAGGAAGGGCACAGTGCAGGGAAAAGTACAGAGGGTTTTCTTAGCATCGTAGCTTTAATGGGTACCTTAAGGCTCACTTCTTTCTCTCTATCCTTCATCTCACTGTGCTTTCTGGACACCTCTATCTGGAGGCCCCAGCTGACAACCAAAATTTAACACTCTAACAACTGATCTCATTAATTTTCCTCAAAAGCAGGTACTTTTACCTCTCAATTTCCCCATTACTAATAATATATTGTTACTGGTTTTATATATCAAAACTTTAGAATATTTATTCCTTTTTTGAATACTACATCAAAAATAACATTCTGTTGATTTTTTCATATTATATATCCTCATCCCAATCCCTCTTTTCCTTTCCATTTCCACCACCAATTACTGTAGTTTAGATCTGCATCTTCTTATCCCATGTTTATGGATCCCATGTTTATGAAGATGCACACATATATTCATAAATCATTCATATACTCATAAATTTTCTTGTAAGTTATCATCATTCTAATCTTTCTCACAAAGAGCAAATAGAATAAATGTCTACATGTAATTAGTTCTCTATTCAAAAAATCAGTGGGCTTTTCTGTTTGTTTGGTGGCAAAAAGTGGTTGATCTTGAAAGAATAGTATACATTGATTTAGCAAAAAGTAAATAAATAAAAATAATACATACAGACATGTACACACATATACATATTAGCTCAAGAATCCTTCCTAAATCAACATGAATCCTTTAAGCTATAACTGATAAATCATACATGAAGAACAATTAATTTTTTAACTTTAAATTAAATTTTTTAATTTTTTAAGAATTTTTTAGTCATATGATATTGACTAAACATGAGTTCACATTTGTATATAGAGAAACCAGATTTATAAGTTCACCAACTAATTCAACCAAAATATTTAGAGCACTTGCCACTTAGAACATTAAAAATTTACTGATGACAGCCTCAACTTTTTAAAATATTTAAGTTCTAAACAAAGTTGTACCTTATAAAACATTGGTCTGAAGTTGGCTGGCATGCATTAGTGTGAGCCGACGTGAGCCTTACCTGTCATCTCCTTAGCCTGTTCCACAATAAGGTGATTGAGGGTCTCTTTTTCCTGTTTCAGCAAAGTATTTTCTTCCTTCAGAACTGATACCAGCTATGAAATAAAACAACAAACTGAGATGGCTGCAACAGACAAAGCAAGCCAGATACTACGTATAAAGACCACACACAGCGGTCACTCCTTACCTCCACATTTCTGTGCCTCATTTCTTTGCCTAGTTATGTCTAGTCAACTTTCAGATTTGATTCAAGCATTATCCCCTCCTGAAAATTCCCTGTAAGCAGATGTCTCTTCTCTAGGCTACAACAGGACTCTCTGTATATGCCTCCTTATAGCCCTTGTAAGTGATTTACTTCTACTTCTGTGTAGACTAGAAATTTCCAGAAGACAAAGATGATTGCTGCTATTGGTTTGCTTTGTACCGTAAGCATTTACCAACTGTCTGGCACCTGATAATCATTTGCCCTTAAAGCAACGAGAACGCCTTCTCACCTCCACAGCCTAGCACAAAGCTATGTGCACCCATGATTCAAGCACAGGGATTGAGGAGGTTAAGAAAATATGGAAGGCATTTTGGTTCTGGAAATTCACTGAATATTTTCTAAAGCTCCTTGCTGTCTGTCTGTCTGTCTGTCTTGGAAAAGAGAATTTTCCCTTCATTTCCTTTTAAGAATTTATTCCACTTTAGCTTTGACCTTATGATGGTCAATGTACTTAATGCCACTGACCTATACACTGAAAAATGGTGAATATGGTAAATTTTGTGTTATGTATATTTTAATCACAAGTTTTTTTCTTAAAAAGCATTGACTTAACTTTCTAGTTTCTAGTTGGGTAAGGATTCCCAGGAAGCAAAAATCAAAACCAAAAATAACTTTGCATAGTTCATAATTTACTCCATTCATCTCTGCAATACAATGTGTACTTGTGATGAATGAAATCTGAATTCCTTCTCTAAGCATAAGCTGAAGGGACTCTAAAAGTGATAGTTAATAATAAAGAGAAGCATCAGGAGCTCAGAAGAGAAAGAGAGCTCTGGGAGTAAGGATCCTGAAGAACAGGGAAGTCAGATAACCCCAGGCCACAGAAAAGTCAGTCCAGAAGGAAGTGATGGTCCAGGTTCTTCCCTCCATACTGACATGGCCTTAACATCCACCCTCAGCAGAAAAGCCTGAGTTCTTTATGCACTTTTGAGAGAAGCTGCTCTTTGTCAAGGGTGTGCTTTTTCAAAATAAATGCGCTGAGCCCATACTCCCAGAGCCTGGGCAGGTGTCTTTGTAAAACCTATCCAGCAGATTCTGACGCACACTCCTGGTTAAGGACCACAGTTCCGGTGTGCTTTCAGGCTCCTTGATCAGGCTGATTGGAAAGTTTTACTGGCTGTCACAGTGAAATTTTTTTTATTCTTCCCCATTACTACACTCTAAAAGAATCGGTGATAATGCCTCTAGATATCTTGTAAAAAACAGAAGATAATAAAAAAGAAAGGAGAAATCTAAATCTGCTCATGGGTACTATTTTATCAGACTAGTAAGGTATGAGCTTGACTTTGAAGAGGAAAAGAGAATATTCCTACCAAGCTTAAACACTCTATAGAGTCAGATGGAAAGCTTCTGTGGACTCAGGAAATGACATAGATAGATAGATAGGGAAGATCTTAAATTCAAGAGTATTACTTTGAATGCATATCTGAATTCTGACAGAACTTGCCACTTAAAAATAACATATTAATGGCACTGCTATGTCCATAATACAGAGCCCAGATCTGCTAGAGACATAGGAGAAATTATTTTATTAGGACCCTGAATGCCATGGAAGGACTGCAATTTTATTAGCTATACTATCTTACCTGAATTGCACCTAAGCTCCTTCTGAGCTTCTCATTCTACACACTGAAGTTAACGTTCAGAATCCAGCATATCGTGAAACAGCATATCGTGACTCTTGCTCATAGTTACACCCAACACGGTCAACTCTGTTTTCATTTAAAGATGCTCACACTAGTGGAGTCTCTGAAAATTACTTTCCTTCCAGTAAGCCTTATACTGAGGTACTTTCATTTTGCTTAAACAATGCATTTCATTACTGCTTGAGAAACTTAATTTTTTCTGTACTTAGTGAAGTTTTGAGATAAGTTAATAGAAATTTGTATATAGAAACACTGATTAATCTATAACGATTTTCTCTTTACTTCTTTTCTTTTTTTTTTGGTTCTATCTGCATAGCAGCTCTTGGTTATAATCAGTATGCGGACATTTGGATTTCTCCCTTGGACTTCTTAACATAGTCTTAATTCAGGTTTCCATAAAGGTCCCTAATATCAGCTATTGAGAGTTCATTGTTTGATTTGCTTCTTAATCACATTAATCCAAGGAAAAGGAGTACAGACTCCTTGCTAAAGAAAAAGAGTGCATAGTAGGGGCATGGCCACTGATTCTCTCCTTACAATAGTGCATTTCCTCTGTTCTCATTAGAGTGCCAAGATCCTACTAAAAGACCTACAGCTACTGACTCATCGTGTGGAAGACGTGCCTGGGAAACACTAATAATAAAATTTGTATTTCAGCTTTGATGGAAATCAACAGAGAGCCACAAGGGCCAGGTGAAGATGACAGCACATTTCCTTTGAGAAAATGTAAACATTTAGTTCCTCCCTACCTGCTCAGTTTCTTGTTTGTATTTATCTGCACGTTCCTCAATGGATTTTTTCTCTGACCGAGTTTGTTCCAGATCTTTCCGGAGCTTGGCGATTTCTTCCTGTAGACTGAGAACCCGTCCAGTGGCAATCTTAGCTTCCTCCTCACTTAGTTGAAGACGTTCTAAGTCACTTCGTAGTTTCTCAGTTTCAGAGTTGTATATTCCTTCCAGATTGGTCAATTTCTCCATGAGGCATTTGTAGTCTTTGTTCTTTAAACACACATAAACAATAAGTAAACAGACATACCATCAAATGTATTTAATGAGAAAACCGGGCTTATTCATCATATTCATGCCATATCATTACAATACCGTTTTGATATCTAACCAAAATTCTAACCACAACATTTATAGTAACAAAATACTCTCTTAGTGATACAAAGAGAGACCAGACACCACTATTTCTGTTTTACAAGATGAATAACATAGACGTGATTTTTCTCATAGTTGCAAGGTAAGTTACCAGAGTAAATTCTTAATTTCCTGATTCTTACTCCAGAAATAGGAAAATCTATACCTGCTTTTGAAAACAAATCACTGTGCTACTAAAAGTCATATGTTAGCCAGGTGATGCCTAAGAATGATAAAATGGCTTCAAAATCACCAATTTCTTATAAATCTTTGTTTAGCACCTCAAAACTCCTCCTCACTTAGAAAACCTTTTGTTCTTTTTTATAGGATTTTATTTATTTATTTTTAGAGGGGAAGGGAGGGAGAAAAAGAGGAAGAGAAACATCAGTGTGTGGTTGCCTCTCACACACCCCCTTACTGGGGACCTGGCCTGCAACCCAAGCATGTGCCCTGACTGGGAATCGAACTGCCCACCCCTTAGTTTGCAGGTTGGCACTCAATCCACTGAGCCACACCAGCCAGGGCCAGAAAACCTTTCTGATGAATTCTATTTCATTGTTTTTTAACCCTCTGTGGTACTTATGTATTATAAATTACCTTTATATCATTAGCATGAGCTAAAATATTACTTAGTAAACTATCTCTAAGAAATCAAACTTTTATCTCTGTAAATAGGCTGTAGATTTTTCAGAAGCAGTGACATCTTCCTGATTCTTTGGCCACCTCAATGCTAAACAACTCACCTGCAAAAAGAACATTATACTTTATGCAAATGGACTATAATGACCAAAGAGTTTTGTGAAGTATAAAGTACACAATAGCTCTTGGTCATAAAGGTTTGGAGCACTAGTAAAACTAGCTGTGTTCTCAAAAATAATCTCCAGCCTTAGTCCTTATAATCTTACCTATGACCTTGCCACTGTTTCCACACTCATTACTATCATTATTATTTTACTCTTCTGCTAAGACTAAAAGGTAAAGTCAGGGGAGACAAAGCTGACCATGATCCCAGTGGATTTCTTTAGGCATGCTCCCTCTCAGGGCTCCTGTTTAAAACAGACCTGCTCATCAACTTTGCGCTGCAGCTGCATAATCTTGTTCTCCATGCCAATGTGGAGTTTCTTATAGCGCTCCACGGAGCGGGCCTCAATCTTGAGCTTCTTCAGCTCGCGCTTGGCCATCATCCGCCGAAAGCAACACTGAAGGTAAATGATGGCATGCATGGTCTTCTTGTAGTGGGTGCGAGCCAGCCAGCCCCGGACCCACTTCTGAATGATGACTGCTTTGTGTTCACGAAGTATCTACGGAGAAGCGGGAGTATAAACAACGTCAGACCCTGGACTAGACTCTCTCAACCTGTGGCTATGAGGCTGAGAAGTCATGCATTACCTAAAGGGAAAGATACAAAAGTTGAAGTAACAATGTATTATGTAGATTGTACATATCAAAAATATAGGGAAGCAAAAAATCATTTTAAAAGGTGATTTAAAAAGTTGATTTTAAAGGGCAACTTGAGAAACGTAGAGTATACATGTAGAAGCTGTCTAAATAAAAGACACCAGATTATTCAAAGAAAACAATTCTAAAGAGAAAGAAAAACCCATTAGGTTTCTTATTGTTGTATAGTATCTGTCAGCAACAGGAGATCCTCTATAAGTGAAGAGAAGTTGGCACCCTGTAAGTTATGTGCTATTAACACAAAAGACTTGGCCCCCACCTGTACTGCTGACACTGTCTTGCTGTGCTTTATTTCTATGCTTGAGGACATGGGGTACGACCAGTAAGGTGGCTACAGAGGCTAACACTTGGACTGCTGCAATGTTTATTACTGACTTCTTAATATTTTGCCAGAAACAACAACAAAAAGTGACACTGTTGGTTGCCCTATTTGAGGCATACCATTTTAGTGATGATTCCCTACTGCTGTTTCAAATGTAATAGGAACCTACTTATGGGATTCAAAGGTAGTAGGGACAAAGCTTTGAAAGGAAAGCTAAAAGTAAGATAAAGGGAAGCACACAAATGTTAATTTTGTTTTTGTTACACTTTCTACAAAAAAATATACTCCCCTAAACTTATAAACAACTTATAACAAAAAGGTTGCCTTATGAGTTTCTTTTTTTTTTTAAGATTTTATTTATTTATTTTTAGACAGAAGGGAGAAAGAGAGGGAGAGAAACAGCAATGTGTGGTTGCCTCTCACATGGCCCCCACTGGGGACCTGGCCTGCAACCCAGGCATGTGCCCTGACTAGGAATCGAACCGGCGAACTGGCAACCCTTTGGTTCGCAGCCTGCACTCAATCCACTGAGCTACACCAGCCAGGGCAGATGAGTTTCTTATCACTAAGACCTTCAGGCAGGGACTTTGGGAATAATTTCCAGGAGTAATGGAGAAAAAATTCTTGAAATTAAATAAGGGTTTAACTATCAAAACTGTGTAAGGTCTGTAATTTTAGCCCTCCTCGGTCTGTAATTTTATAAAACTCTTGTGTGATGTAAATGATATTTAAATGTGTGCCTGCAAGTACTTATTAGTGACGGTTACAAATGGACACAGTGTATCTCTTATAAAACTTTTTAAATGTAAAAATTTCTGAAACCCTCTATTCCAACAAATAGCAGTTTAACAGTTCCTATTTGTAGGTTATGTACCTGAGAAAATCAATGAAAAAAATGTGCCATTCTAGAGGATACATTTAAGAAACAAGTGGTTAAATATCAAACCATCAAACAAAATAAACTCTGCTGTTCAGAAGACCTTAACAGTATCTTCGCCAGGCCAACACTGCCCTTTCTGGCTGTTGACCAAACGCTAGGGCAGCCCCTATGCTCCATTAAGTGTGGTCGCTGTGCACCACACTGCAGGGAAGTCAGGCATCTGGAGCTCTCCCCGAACATCACCATCCTCAGGGAGCCCCTTATCTTATCTGGATGAAGAGTGGCCAGCTAGATAAGACTCAGTAATGACAAATTGAAGGCTTTCAGACTTTCAAACTCAAGCACTACACAGTGGCCAAGCTATTAATGTCAATTTTCCTATTCCATTTCCTTCTCTCTACGTTCACTTCAGACATCGGTTCATTTCTGTAATTTCAGTCAAATTGAAACAGTACATAATTAGATCTTCCATTCTCAATCTCATTTCCATCAGTGAGTTAGAGAAACTAAACTATACCTGCTCTTCCTTAGACTCCCAAGCCCCACGAAGGGGAAGCTTGGGCTGGAAACACCAGAAACATGACCAGAGGGGGCGCCAATGGGGTGACACTGGACTACACATGCACCAGCTTCTGGCCCGCCCCCCCCCCCCACACTGCGTCATCGCAGCTGGAGCTGAGCTGGCCAGAGACTGATACTGCTCAACCAATGGCCTCAAAACCCAGTTCGGATGTTCCTGAAGAGAGCAGCGAAGAAAACAAGTGTACCCAGTTTGGTTTATCTAAAAGGTCAAGTTTAATAAGGCTTTTCCTTCCCCTAAAGCTCACGCTTGTAGAGAAAGAACACTAGACTATAAAGCTGGTGTGGCAGAAAGAAGCACCTGGAGTAACTATTTTCAAATTTTCTTCAAAACACAGCTATGAAATATGCTCATTCAAACCTCATTAGTTTTTCATTTTTCTTCGTTGTCTAAAATTACTTCAAAATAAGAAAGTAAAATGATACATGAGTAGTGCCTAGGTCACCCTCACACACTGCCTGTGACTAGATCAAATCACTCTGGTGATGCTCCTTCCGACAGTGGTGCCCTCAGGGCTCGGAGAGCCAGACTGCACAGCATCCTGGCCAGTGAGGGATGTATCATAAGGACAGACTCCAAACCTTGCCAAAAGGAGAGAAATGCCTTTCCACTAGATCATATAATGTCAGAGGTGATGATGCAGGTTAATCTGGTGGCCCGTTATCTATAGTCATGTTGATTATTGCCAGATGTAAAGAGTATTTGTCAAAAACTTTCAGAGCATTATATTCCAGCCAATATATGCTTAACCACATTAATGCTATTTATCTCCTTTTCACCACAGTAAATTTTTTCAAGGTTATTTTATTTCTTGGAACAGTCTTCCACCCATATGTCAGATACCATACCTAGTCAAAGCTCACCAAAGGCCCCAAAGATATCAGATCTTAATCTCTGCAATCTGTTAATGTTACCTTATTTGGAGAAAAGATCATTGCAGATGTGATTAAATTAAAACTTGCAATAAGGGATTATACTGGATTATCCTTTCGGGCCCTAACTCCATCACAAATACCCTCATAATGACAGACGGAAGAAGCGAAGTCAGGCACACAGGGATGATGCGTGAAGAGGAAAGCAGAGGATGGAGTGGCCACAAACACTGGGAGCCAGAAGCCACTGGAGGAAACAAGGACTGGATGCTCCCCCAGAGCTCTGGGGGAGTGCAGCCCTGCCGACACCTAGATTTTGGCCCAGTGATACTGATTTTGGGTTCCTGCCCTCCAGAACTGAAAGAGAATACGTTTCTATTGTTTTAAGCCACCAAGTTGGTGGTAATTTATTATAGCAACCACAGGAAACTAATACACTAACTTTTCTTCAAATTACAGAGACAAGGGGGGAAAAATGAGGTAGATTTTCTTTTTTCATTGTCTTGTTAATAAATATATGCACTTTTTTAATATTTAAAAATACATTTCACTTATTGGTTGTTTCCATATGGGGTGACACTGGACTACACATGTGCCAGCCTCTGACCTGTCGCCCCCACTGCATCATCGCAGGTGGGGCTGAGTTGGCCAGAGACAGACAGTCTATAGCGGCCCCTGTGGTGACTTTATACAGACACAGAATATGATTATATTAATGGAACAGATAAACAAAGTTGAAAATAACGACTCACCTTGCGATACCTATTTCTGGCCAAGTAGCCTCGCAAGTGAGACTGCAGAACAATAGTGGCAGTTCGTGTGATTTTGTATTTCCTGTGGACTACATACATGCGCCAGTACTTCTGAATGATGGTTGCTGCCTTGGTTCTGCGCAGGAACTTAGCGTAGCTGGCCAAAGAAAGAAGCGGTGCATTTATTAGTAATCAGAAAAGCCCGGGAATATATTTTGTACAGACTTAAAGCACCTTAATCTTTGGCCTAAGTAGTACCTCCACTTGTTATTCTAATAACACACAGTATTAAATCAACATTTACATTTCTTATAATTGTATTGCAATTTGTAGTTCCTCCAAATATTTTTACATTCATTATCTTATTTGAGTCTTCCCTAACCTACAGATCAGGATATCCCATATTACCTGATTTTGCAATACAGAAAGTGGCCTTCACAGAGGTTCATTCTTTGTAGGACAGTGCTCACTGCCCCAGGCTCGGTCCCCCCGCACAGCAGATCGCTCACACACAGTCCTCCCGTGCTTACCCCTCAGCAGCTCTCTCAGGTCTATCCATCGCTAAGTGCAATACTTTCCAAACCCTTTCTGTTTGGGCATTAATTCTTTATCATTAATTCATTCCTACTAATATTTATAAATTAAAATTATCCTGATATATAATCACACTGAAGTATAATTCTAGAAAGACCTTCACAGCTGATTGCTCCTGAAAACTCAACTGAGTCATTATTAACTAGTTCACATTCATGACAGTTTTAGTTTACAGATAATTTCTTCAAGTCCATATTAAAGTATAAAAAAAGATACTGCAGACATGAGCATGCAGTAATTTGCACATTTTTTGAGGATGAATCATAACGGTGAGTGAAAGTTTATTCTACTTAACTGTCCTTATGAGTTAATTTGTCATCCCTTGAATCTAAGAAGAGGTGAGATGTTGCCTTCTCAGGTAGGGTGACCACTCAAAACCTTCCCGGTTTGGACAATGAATCAGACGAACGCTGCAGTCTTAGGAGCCATGAGCCAGAGTGGACGGGTCCCCAGGAGACCTACCATCGGGCCTGGTAGCCTCGCACATATCTCTGCACAGCGATGGCTGCCTTCCGCATGCGCAGGTACTTCTTCCGCAGCAGCCACCCTCGGATCGTCTTCTGGATCCGAATACAGGCGGCCCTCAGCTTGTCTGCCCTCAATTTTTCCAGGTAGGCCACTTGACCGGCACGGAAGAAGATCTTTGTCTTACCAAACTGGTATTTGTCCTTGTCCTGGTTTTGGAAGAAATTGTACATTCAGAAGTAGAAATAATGACCATATAAATGAAATTTTAAAGGAGGAAAAAAATACATCTAAAAGCAGGATCAGTGAAGGGATGAATCTATTAGCTAAAACTTGGGCTACATGATTAACTAATAGAGCCAGATTTTTGATCCTATGCAAGTTGAGAGAGTAGAAAGGGTTTTAAGGAAAACTGCAGTTTAAGAGTCATTTTCCAGAATTATTCTACCTGGAATGATTATCTGAGGCAAAAAACTTGGCTGTGGGTTAGAGGCAGCTATTATTTGCTTGTTTGTATTTTATATATCTCAGGGAAATGGAGATGCTGACACTCCCTCTGACTGACCCAGGCTGTAAGGCTTACACCGGGTTGTGTGTTCCATGGAAAGCTGAAGGGACAGAAACACCAGTACAAAGAATAAGGCAGGAAGTAATGCATACAAAATAAAAATTAAGAAAGAAAAAAACCTTGAGCATTAATATCAAAAGAGTTAACTTTCTTGTTATATCTTTGTTCAATCAACAGTACCCGAAAATAAATAAGCAAAACCCTATAAATGTTTAAAATACCTGTACAAATTTCAAAACTCCTTTTAAAAAATATAATAATTTCTATTGTTCATTTACTTTTTTTCTTTTAATCCTCATCCAAGGACATGCTTACTGATTTTAGAGAGAGGGGAAGGGAGGGAGAAAGAGGGAGAAAAACGTTGATGCGAGAGAGAAACTTCCCTTGGCTGCCACTCCTCACACCCAGACTGGGGACCAAACCCACGACCGAGGCATGTGCCTGACTGGGAACTGAATCTGTGATGCTTCAGTTTACGGGATGACGCTCCAACCCAACTGAGCCCACCGCCAGAGCCGTTTACTTCTGATTACAGGCAGAGCTGAATGTAAACGCGGATACGCGTGTGATTTTTAGTCTGTGACATTCTGCTCCACCTTATCTAGAAGCATGCGTGTTATTAACCATTCTCACATAAAAAGAAGAGTGGTATTTATAATAATCACTACTGTGATCTGAAATTGTGTGGAAACAGAATATTCCTTTTCTCTGTAAGCAGGTATCTCCTACCTTGTACATTAAACTGGCAAATAAGAAATCTCTACATATATCTAAAACACCTAAAATTATTTCAATATTAATCAATAAAATTGACACAGGAAGCCTGGCTAGAGGTAGAAAGAGCTAGCTAGGCTAGAAAGTGGTTCCCTCTCTTTCTCCCTGTCCCATCTCAGCCTCCCCCACCCAACCCCACACTACCCCTGCCCTCTATGGGTACCTCTGCCCTGAAAGCCCTGAACCCGCCTGGAGTGGTCTGGGGAGGAGGCCAGGCCTAGGACTATTTCTACCTTCTGCTCTGCATTCCCATGTGAATCCAGGTTGGAGAGCAGTTGGGCCAAACTCAGAAAGCATCTGATTCTTTTACACATTATTAAGGAAATGGTCTCAGCTCTTAAAAAAAAAAGTTATTATACAGAAGAGATATTACATTTAGTTATTATGACTAACTACCTTAGAGTGAGGTAATCCATCCAAACTAGTATCAAACAAGTGAAAATATTTTTTAAAATCTTTCATAAATCTGAAATTCTCGAGGAGACCTAGATCAGTGGGTCTCAAAGTGTAACCCAAGAGGAGCATCAGCAAGTTGTTGGACCCAGCCCAGACCTACTGAGTCAGAAGTTCTAGGGGTAGGGTCCCGCAACCTACGTTTCTTAACAAGCCCTGCAGGTGACTCCGACGTGTTCTAAAGTTTGAGTCTCCTTAGCTTGGAAGGCAAGACTCTCCAAACACCAACCTACATTTCCTAAACATTTCCCTACTGTCTTAGACACTAATCTTAAACTGCAAAGAACTAACTACATTACTGCTTTCTGAGCAAACTCTATGCTTTCCTACTTCTTCACACCATGCTCCCTATTAAAATATTCTTATAAAATTTTATAAAATTTTATCCATCTTCAGGGCCTGACACAAAACATACGCCTTCCATGACGTTGTTCCTCCTTTCCACAGCAGACGTGGCTTTGCCTTCCTCCAACTTCCTGTCTCACTCACTCAGCCCTTGACAGACATTAAGGGATATTATATTTTCCCTTAAAATGCATTAATTTCCAAGACAGACTATGTTACCAGAGGAGATTTTTGATTTGTCACATAGCATCTTACTTACTTCCGTAAGCAAGTACTAGGTAAATTTTTATAGATAAAGATCAAACTCGAAAAAGAATGCATCTCAAGTCTGGGTCCAGGCGTGATGGTGGACCATCACCTTCACCAGTCAGGCTGAGCTTCCCAAATACAGGAAGCCTCAACCTCCAAGACAGTGCGTCCCTCCACCCTCCCAGCCCTGAATAATCTGGATTAGTGGTATCTGGATGTTCCCAGGGCTCTCACAGATTATAATCACAAGGCCTTTGGCCATAATCTGTTGAGATAAAGATAAGTGAAAATTTTCCTTACCAGAATCAGTTTCTCTAATACATTCTTACATGTCTGCTTTCTGTCACTCAGTACATCTTTCTGCTTCATTAGGACACGGTAACGGCTAAAAAATTCTTGGTAAGTCCACCTATAAAAAGAAACTCATGTTAACTTACTTAAAGAAGTAGGAACCTCTCACACTAGGATCCCTCATATTTGAAAAATGCCAAGCTCACCGTGAGGGGAACCCTGCTGCACTGATTCGGATGGTCTCCAGGACACCACACGCTCTCAGCTGCTGCACTGCCCTTTTCTCGTCAAACCTACATGCACAAATGAACGTCATTAACACAGAGAAGCCTGGCTATAGCCCCAAACTACTCTCCTCAGTCCAGAGATTAAATTCTTCTGCAAAGAGCCAAATGGATACATTAGAAAAGAAAGCATTCAAGAGTTGGAGGAGTTATCAAAAAGGAAAGCTCCATGTGAGAATGGGGAGGAGACAATTAGCAGTAAAACGAAAGAGCCATAAACATTATCTGTCGTTTCCCACCACGACTCACAGGAAATACCATGGAGAATATTAAAAACCAACAAACAAACAACCCGACACCTCTGTACTTTGTCCGTACTCATCACATGAATGGCTTGACTCGCCATTCTCATAATTCAGTAATTTAGCTCACCGTACAAGCTCCCCTGGAATACAGATGGCGAGCTCTGGCGATTTCTCTAACAAGAAGGACACATGAAATATGTCCCATTCAGTTATTCTTTAAAAAAAATTATTGGTGTTCTAAAAGCTATTCAACTCAGTGGAATGTGTACATACTAAGCATTTATAGTGTCCACATCAATAAAAGATATTTTTGTTTTGTATTCTGTCTTATATGATTTATGTTTATTTTACTCTAAACAACTGGCACCTTAATGTTAAGTTGACCCTAAAAGAGGAAGTGGTAAGACCTGCCACCCTCTGGATAATCAATCACTCCTTTTTCCACACTCCCCCAGTTAAGCTCCGAGAGACCTCTCCAGCCTCCTGCTGTACTATCTTCTCAAGTGCTCTGGTATCTTGGAGAGTGGCCCAGGGCTTGGCAGCTTCTTCCTGCTTCCCACTTCCTCCAGAAAGGGCTTTCCAGCAATGAGGAAAATATATCAATTTTTCAGAACTGCCCTCCAGTGTAAGGCAAAACACCCAGAGGGCAGAGTTGGCTGAGGTGTAAGAAAAAGAGCACTCCAACACTGTAGAGTGGGAGTTGCAGTTATTATAACCTTTGGTAAACCAGTCTAATCTTTGACCCACAAATTCCACTTCTATAAATACATTATCCTAAGGAGGTAATCAGGCAAAAACACAAGAATGTTTGGCAGATGTTTATCACAACATTATTGGAATAACCTAAAAGCAATCAGTAGGAAATAATTCAAATAAATGATGGTATGTCTATACAATGGGACACCATGTAGCCATTAGAACAGGGGTATCAAACTCATTTCACCAGGGGCCACGTCAACTGAAGGCTGAAAGTAATTTCAACACCTTAACAGTTAAGGAGTAATTACATGTATACAGTCCTAAAGTTATTTTGGCCCTTTGAAGGCAACCACGAGGCTGATGTGGCCCCCCGTGAAAATGAGTTTGACACCCCTGCACTGGAATGATGATATGGATTTTTATTGACTAACATGGACAGTATCCACAATTTGTTAAGATAAAAGCAGACAGCAATTACAGTATGGACCCTTCCCTTTTATTAGCGTGTGTCTCTCTCTTGTTCTCTCTTTCATTCTCTTTCTCTCTCTCTCTCTCTCAGACACACACACACACCAAGCAGGGAAGGAAAAAATGTTGGTCACTTAATACCAGTTATCTGTCTGGGTACAATAAATGCTCTTTTAATTTATTTTAATAGTATTTTACATTTCCTGAAAATTGTTTTTATAATGCACATACATTACTTTTAAAATTAGAGAAATATTGCTCTGGCTGGTGTGGCTCAGTAGACTGAGTGTGGGCCTGGGAACCAAAAGGTTGCTGGTTCGATTCCCAGTCAGGGCACATGCCTGGGTTGCAAGCCAGGTCCCTAGTTGGGGACGTGTGAAAGGCAACTGCACGTTGATGTTTCTCTCCTCTCTTTCTCCCTCCCTTCTCCTCTGTCTAAAAATAAATAAATAAGATATTTTGAAAAAAAGCCTTAAAAAATAAAAATAAAATTAGAGAAATATTTCCCTTTTGAAAAACCCTTTTCCTCTGTATATGGTGACTGATGTAGAACAAGACGCTTGGTAAAGCAGATGCTCTGTGACGGTCTCAGTGGTTGGGAAGTGACAGGGGCAACTGCAAGCCTTTGCCAGAGCCGTCTCACCGCCCAGCTCCGGTTTTAACTAATGTTCACATTAACAAAAGCCCAGAAAGATCTTCAACTGAAGTAAATTCAAAACAGAAAATAGAGCTATGAATGCTTGCTTAATCTCAACTTTTAAAATCTTCAGAAGGCTAACTACTAATTTGTTCTCACATTCTCAAAAGGGAAGAGAAATTGAAAAAATGCACACAAAGCAACTGTGAGAAAGAACAACAAAGCTGGAGGCATCACACCCTCTGATTTCAAACGCTATTGTTATAGGGTGCAGCCAAGAAATGGGCCCAAACAAGGATTTGTAGTGGGGTCCAGAATTCAAGGGATCCAGGAAATATTAGAAAGATGTATATAGAATGTCCTCACCCCCACAAGTCTGAACTGGGGGGGGGGGATGGGACATGGAGCAGGGCCATTCAGAGCTGTTTGGTATGGCAGCAGCTTTGCAGCTAGCCTCTGGCATGGTCATTTAACATATCTATAACCTTTAACTGGTTGTATAGATATGTTAAATAGCTGTGGCCATGCTTTGAGCCAGGGGGATGGAGGAGACTTCCACCCAGGATGTAGCCGAGAGGCAACTCCCCCTAGACACAGCGCCTGCATGAAAACTTGGAGATGGTTGGCTCTGGGCCATGGTCACCCCTGCCCACAGCTAACATGGCAGCCCAGATAAACTGGAGGAATATGAAGTGCTGGCAGGTGTAGCCGATTGAAGGAGGAGTCGGAAATGGGTCTGCAGAGGAAGATTGGCGCGGGGGGATTTAAACCCAGGCACAGCAGCCATATCTCTCTCTTGGACCACGAGGCTTTGGAGGAGTGGGGACCCCTCAGCCCGAGAGACAGAGGCAGGACCACGTGGCTTTGGGTGCCTTCCTTTGCCACACGGAAGCAGCAGAGACTTGCCTAGGAAGCAGCAGAGACTTTGCCTGGAAGAAAACGGGTTAGAGGATTCTTGCTGGTGAGCCATGAGAAGGTGCCACATGGTTTTGGATTAATTGGAGTTTTTTGGATTAACTGGAGTTTTTTGGATTAATTGGAGTTTCTTTGGATTAACTGGAGATCGCAGTGGCGACACAGCGAATGGTGTCAGAACTGAGAATCTGCCTGAATCACGCTTCTACTTCTTTTCCTGAGATACTGTACCCTGGACTGGGCAGAGGGAGAAGGAAGGACTGTGTGCATTTGTGGGTATTCTAGAGAACTTTCGTATTTTAAAGGAGAGCTTAAGTCATTACTCCAAGCCTGTATAACTTGTAAATAAATAATTCTTTTCCTTTTCACAAGTCTCTGGCATTGAGAGACGTCTTTCCATCGGTGGCGAGCATAATGAGCCTGTAGCAGGGTTGGGGTATCGTTGGGTGTCCCCGGCCCTTGCTCTGTAACACTATAACAGAACTATAGGATATTGGTATAAAAACGTACATACATCAATGAAACAGATAAGAGTCCAGAAACAAACCCACAAGTATGTGGTCAATTACTTTATGGCAAACAAGCCAAAAATATACAATAGGGAGAGGAAAGTCTCTTTGACAAATGGTGTTGGAAAAACCAGACAGCAACATGGAAAAAATGAAACTGGAAAACTATCTTATACCATGCACAAAACTGAATTCAAAATGGATTAAAGACTTGATCATAAGACCTAGAACCATAAAATTCCTAGAAGAAAATATAGGTGGTAAGGTCCCTGACATAGTTCTTGGTGATGATTTTTTGAATCTGACACCAAAAGTAAAAGTAACAAAAAAATAAATAAACAAGTTGGATTATATAGCACAGTAAAGGAAACTCATCAACAAAATAAAAAGGCAACCTAGTGAGTTGGGAAAAATATTTGAAAATTATATAAACAATACAGAATTAATATCTAAAATATATAAGGAACTCATACAACCTAATAGCAAAAAAAAAATCTAATTTAAAAAATGAACAGAAGATCTAAATACACATTTTTCCAAAGAAGACATACAGATGGCCAACAGGTACATAAAAAGATGCTCAACATTACTAATCCTTAGGGAATGCAAATCAAAACCAAAATGAGATACCATCTCATACTTGTTAGAATATCTATTACCAAAACAATAAGAAATAACTAGTGTTGGTGAGGAGGTGAAAAAAGGGAACCTTTCTTTCAGTGGGAAAGTAAACAGGTGCAGCCAGTATAAAAAACAGTATGGAGACTCCTCAAAAAATTAAAAATACAATTATCATATCGTCCAGTAATTTTACTTCTGGGTATTTATCCCCAAAAAACAAAAACACTAACTCAAAAAGACATATGCATCCCCATGTTCACTGAAGCATTATTTATAATAGCCAAGACATGGAAACAACCAAATCAACAGATGAATGGATAAAGAAACTGTTGTATATATACAATGGAATATTCTTCAGCCATAAAAGAAACTGAAATCCTGCCATTTGTGGCAACATGGATGGACCTTGAAGGCACGTCGCTAAATGAAACTAAGTCAGAGAAAGACAAATACCATATGATCTCTTCTATATGTGAAGTCTAAAATACACAAAGCAAAACAAAACAACACACAAACACAATCCACGCTCAGATTCAGAGAACTGACTGTCGGCTGCCAGAGGTAGAGGTAGGTGGGTACGAGAAATGGGTAAAGGAAGCAGGGGTGGGGGGTCAGAGTTTAAAAAAAATTTTTTAATTCAGTGATCTAGTGGTTTCCCTCTACAACACATGAAGAATTATCTAAATAGTTTTTCCTTCTATTAGTTTGGTAATCCTTATGAGATATGGATACTTTTAAATTCAGTAGTTGAGAAACACTTACGTGAATGGGAACTTGAAATCATTAGGCTTAATACAGCGCACATAATGAGGGGTGGTGGCATTGAGGGTCTCCATTAGCAGATGAAGGGAATTTCGGAACTGCACGAAAAAGAGCAGGAAGGGGCATCAAGGTGTTGCAAAGCCAAAGATAATGTGAAACAATTTAAAATTTTCTTCTAATGACATTAGTAGAGGTTGACCCATCCTCAGAAGGGGAGGTGATATTAAACAAGAATGCTAGGACTTGAGGTTAAAATTTGCTTAACTTCTACCATTTGCCTGTCTACGCTGCTAAATATGCACTCACTCTCTCCCACCCCTTTTCCTAACCCCCTTTTTTTAATAGACTTTATTTTCTTAGTGTACTTTCAGGCTCACAGAAAAATTGAAGAGAAGATACACAGATTTCCCATACGCCCCCTGTCCCCACACATGCACTGCCTTCCCCACTATTACATCTCCCACCAGAGTCGTCCGTCCGTCACAGCTGACGGGTTTACACTGACACATCATTATCTCCCAAAGTCCGTCATTTACATTAGAGTTCCGTCTTCCCACTCCCCTTTTAATAGAAGTTTTTGCTTTTTTCTACTGTGAACTCAGAATTCTGAATAAAAATATAACTGCTTTAAGGATATCAAGACCATTTAATCATGTACAGCGGGATTTTGGCTGTAAACTAGTGAAAAATAGAGCAGATGGATTGGAAGAGTCTATAGGGCCCTGGCTGGTGTGACTCAGTGGATTGAGCACTGGCCTGTGAACCACAAGGTCACCTGTTCAGTTCCCAGTCAGGGCACATGCCTGGGTTGTGGGCTGGGTCCCCAGTTGGGGGCGTGTGACAGGCAACCCATCATAGGAAGAGCATAGGAAATGAGGGGAGAATGGGAGAGTACAGCTAGGGTGGGTTACCATTATGGACATTCCGGACATAAAGGACTGGAGGCAGTGGACCTGTGTCTGGCCCCACTTCCTGTCTGTACGGGACACAGGGTCCCACACACAGAAAAACAAGTTGACTAGCGCTCAGCCTCCTGTCCAATGCCCCAGGCCACTGGTCAGGCACTAAGCGTGTATGTCACACTTCCCACTCTCCACAGAGCATAAGACATCCAAAAAAGGAGAGGGCACTGTTCCAGCTGCAGGAGTTGATGCTCTGCACAAAGCCAGAGAGGAAACATCCAGGGAATAAATAAAACAAAGTCAGCAGCGTTCTGTGAGGAAGCAGAATTAATATATAGAGAAGACTATTTTGGGAAAGACTTAATCAGAGTCACAGGCCTGAGCTAGGTGAGGGGACGGGGGAGCGGGGGACTGGACAGGGGAAGCTGTAGCTTTTCTTCACCTGAGGATCCCATCTGGGAGGCTGAGAAAGGAAGGTCTGAAGCTTTAGCTGAGCCAGAAGGGAAACCCGAACTCACCTGGTGCCCCACCGTCTTCTTGTGCTCTTTGGCTGTCTGACCTGGTCGGCCTTTGGTGGGCTTTGCAGAAAGGCGGGTGAGGGGTGTACGCCCTGAAGAGGTGGCTGAGGCTGGACTAATGGCCTTCTCATCATCTTGAAATAATTCTGGTAGCATCTTAAACTGAGTCAGAAAGAGCAAAAGGAAATTAAACTCTAAACTCAAACTCAAATGTAAACCTTTACAGAAACATTATGAAGATTTGTGATTCATAGCGATTCCTTTAAGTAAACTCTTTCAGAGTCACATTCCAGAAATAATCAGTATCCATGCTGGGAGCCAAAAGTGTAAGAGGAAGGGGCCATATATGCTACGAAAATACATGTGGAAAAACTCAGTACTTCTACAACCACGTTTGGGGGAAACAAAATCAGAACTCCTCCACTAAGACCTGAAATCCTAATCTGCTCTAAACATATTATTGAGTTTGAACTATAATTATTTTATGAGCAAAATGCTCATTGAAAGTCCTATCTTTTACCTTAGTTCCACAAAATATTTTATCACCATACTTTATTTGTCTACCCACTAATTCAAATGGTGAGCATTAGCGTAAAAGTATCACTGAAAATCTCAGCAAGAAGGGTGTCAGGAATTAGTTCTGCAGTATTAAAATATTAAAAAGTAGTTATGAATTGATAATAATTTTTAGAAAATAAATTGGATTACGGGGTTGGGGGGATGAGGGGAGGAGTAAAAACAACCCTGTCCTTATCCTGTAAGCTTTTACAATTTATTTTCAAAGAATTTATAACTTGATTGCATACTTCTGTAATCAATTTTGTGTTGTAGCAATATGAAAGATTATCAAAAGGTTTGGTACTTATTAAGTGAGTGAATGCTATCAGTTGCTAGGGTTGGGATAAATTTTTTGGAACAAAAGAGACTTTGAACTAATCCAGAGAAACATCTTGTATATGTATATTTTTATAACAGTGCCCCATTCCATATACATAAAGTAAATCTTTCTCATCAGTGAAATTACAATTGCTACTACCAATTATTTGTCTAATAATCTCAAAATATCTCCAGAAGAAATAATTTTCTTGGTGGGTTCTTTCATTAAAAAGCAAAATCAGATCACTTCATTCGCTATTAATTTATATATCAATCATAAGGGTAATTTAGGAAATAACGCATGACGTTATACATAACACATCAATAATGGTTCTTTGCTACACAAATGAATGCATTATTGCTTTATAGAATAAATAATATATTTTAGCTTGGTTGGCTACAAAGAGAGAAAAAAATGTTTTACTATGATCTTATATTACAACGTTAAAGCTATGTTCCAAAGGGGAAAAATAAGAGTTCCTAAGATTTGATTTGAAAACTCAGCACGGGGTTAAGATGCTAGGCTACTCAGTTATAGGCCAAGTACTTAAGAATCTCATCTACGGTATTCAATCATTCTCAAATAGATTGTTATCTCTATATTAGCATTGCCTCCGTAAACTCTGTTTTTCTGTTCTGTGAGAATTAGTTAATAGAGCCGGGCTACAATATCATACTTAGTAAATTACAGCACCCAGCAGGTACTATAAGCTAACTTAGTATCTACAATATCTACCTGAAAACTGCCTAGTGTTCAGAGTTCAGAACACACACACACATATACATAAGCATGTACGTGTGTGTGGCTTCCTCCTCAGAGCAGTAATAAATTTTAAATTGTCCAAATTAATTTTTCTTAAAAAAAAAAGGGAGAGAGTTGTATTAGAAACTGCTCTATAATTTCTTCTTTAGCAGTTGTTCCTCATGGGCCACTTTTCTAAGGTTTCTTTCCCGATTCCTCTTCAGGCCTGCCTCTACAAGTCAAAATGCCTAAAGACTCTGGCCTTTCCATATTTTTGATCTATCAATTCTCCCTGAACAATCTCATCCAGTCCCATTGCTTTAAACCACCCAGTTCTAAAGACTTCCAAATTTATATCACCTACTCTGACTTTCCCCATCACCTGCTGACCTTCATTTCCAACTTCTTATATGACACGTTCACTTGGACTGTCTAACTGCCTTCTCAGGCAAAGTATGTCCAAGGCAGAACTCTTGATTCTTTCTCCCAAAGCCTGATCCTTTATAAGTCTTCATCTCAGTTAATGACAACAACATTCATCCAGTATCTCAGGCCAAAAACATAGCAGCCATCCTCAATTTCTCCCATTCTCCCACTCTCCACTGAAGCTATCAAGACCTGTCAACTCTACCCACAAATTACATGCCAGCTCCAGTGCTACAGTCCTGGTACCTCGGTACACCATCTCTCACCTGGATCACTGCTGCCTCCTCTCCACTCAGCCTACACACATCATTACCCAGTAGCATATCATTCCTCATATGAAAACCTTCCAGACTTTCCACGGCAACAGGAATAGTGTCCACACTCTTTACTTCCCTCCAGAAGGCAGCTCCTGTCTACCCATCCTACTCACCTACCATGCTCCAGCCACACTGGCCGTCTTTTTTGGACCCCAAACACAAGCTCCTTAGACAGCCTATGTGCCCCTCACCTGTCTGCCATCTGCCTTGACATGGCTGTCTCCCATTTTTCAGGGTACAGCCTAAACCCCTGCCCAAGCTTAGTCACTCTCCGGCTTGGTACCCTGTTTGACTCCCTTTATAGCATTCGCCGCTTTGATATATATAATACTATCTAAATATTTGATTAAGTGGTTATTACCTAACTCCACACAAAAGCAGATCTCTGCCTATCTCATTTACCTTGTTTACCTGGCTAAATTCCCAATTTTAAGAAATCATTTATTGAAGAATTTATCCATTCCCCACTGACTGGATGCCAACTTTATTTAAAGAGAGACAGATTCACAAATATATTAAGTAGATAGATATGTCCGGACATTCCATTTTGTTTCTTTGGTATGTCTACTCCTAAGACAGGGCTCAGAATTGCTTAAGACTGAGCTTATACGTCTGGGAAATAGTGTTAAAGAAAACAGAAGAATCCAAGCAGTAGCTTCATGAAGATGTGGGAATCATTTCAGTAATAATAATAATAGCATTATTCACTGAGCATAAATAATGATAATAATAATAATAGCATTATTCACTTTATGCATGAAGCACTACTGTAAGGTCTTAAAATCAACTTAATACTCATAACAACTCCTTAGATACTAATATAATTCTACTTTTTAGATGAGCGATCTAAGGCATAAACTCAGTACATGAACTATGCTTCTCCTTATCAATTAGCAACATGCAAAGTAGGGGTTATAACTCTTTTCAATGGTATTTCGTAGAGTTCCAATTTGGTAGCATTTAGTCGAGTTTGTAATTCATTTATGTACTCCCTGATATTAGATAAGGCAACATAGACTATATTTTTTTCACCAGAAAGAAATCTTAAGACACTTTTTGTTAAATTTATAATAACTTAATTCCTTTACAAGTTGTAAATTTGTCTAGAGGCTGCAAAATTAAAGGAAAAAAAAAGACAAAACACATACACACACAAACACAACCCCACACTGTATTATCAGCAAAATAATTCTATTTAAAACACACAACACATATATCAACCTTCTAAGATTAGTACACCCAAGAGAACTAATCAACACTATATTACACTTGCTCCCTATCGGGTGCAAAGGCATTAAAATGCAAAGTTCACGCCCTCAGGCTGGGTCTCCAGGGGACGGGACTCGGATGGGGAGCAGGGGCCTGTACGCTGTGCGAATCACACGGGGCCCCCATTCCAGCTGCGGCAATGCTACCCAGACGGAGGTCACCCGAATGACTCCTTAGAACACGCTGACAGCTACCTTGTGACAGTGAAACTGATAACTAGCCAGTCAGAAAAGCTAAGTCAGAATACAGACAACTGATTATGGGTGCCTGGGGAACGAGAACCTGTGAACATTCTATTTCAGCTGATTACTTAGGCAGAGTAGTGACATTAGAATTTCATGGTTTCCATCACTACTCATAAATCAAAATGATTTGTAATCTTTAACTGAATAATATTCAGAGATTGGCTCTATGAGAGAATTTTCTCTTATATATCAGTCCCACAAGCCATAAAGCATTAATGCCCAATGCCTATGAGGATAAGTTAAAAACTGACTTTTTCTAAAGACATTTAGATTTATTATTTTCTGAGGGTTAAAACTGGAATTTGGCACTTATATGATATTTCTAGTATCATAATAGTTTAAAGTTTTTATTCTAAAAACAAAATGTTCACATAATACTCCATTGAAGTTAAAAGGACTGTCTTAGAATAAGCCAGAAAAACTGGGTCATTTTTAGAATAAAACAACAACAACAAAAAAAACAGTTAGTAATCTAAGAGATTTTGTTGAATATTTTCAGTTTTTTAATTGAATATTTGAATATTCACTTTGCTACATGGAGTAACTGGCTTCCTGGTTTGCTCCCTACAGAACAAAAGTGAGCTGTGCTTCTCTCCCTTTCTTTTCTTGATGAGAATAAAATAATGGAGAGTGGGATCAACCTAATAAACAATCCAATGTAACCACCATGGCTCTCTGCCATCTGGAATAGTCTTCTCCCACTAGAAAGCAGTGTTTCTAGAATCTATGACTAGGAAAAATAATTCTGAAGTGCTTTGGGCTGCACCTGAAACTGCACTCAGTGATCCAGATATCAGCCTCTATCTGAGCAGAATGCATAAGGCTATGTTTCAAGTGAATTCCTTCAAAAGGACACAGCAAAAATAC
The DNA here is from genome assembly GCA_004026765.1 of Micronycteris hirsuta. Lineage (NCBI taxonomy): Eukaryota > Metazoa > Chordata > Mammalia > Chiroptera > Phyllostomidae > Micronycteris > Micronycteris hirsuta. The sequence continues at coordinate 180,853 of PVJI01000495.1, forward strand.
TGCCTTCTCTCACTGGCTCTCACAGAGGCACAACAAGAGCCTAGGACTGCGGTGGAGGGAAAATGTCACATAAAACTGAAAGACAACAGTGCATAGTGGTGAGGAACGCAACTCCGAGCCAGACAGCCTAGGCTTTACTTTGGCTGGAAAACTCCTTAGCTCCGAGGTCCCTGGGCCTCGGGTCCCTCATCTGTGAAGCAGGCAGAGTAATGACAATGTCACCTTATTATGAGGATTAGATGAGTTAACATTTGTGAGGCACTGAAACAGGACCTAACACACAGTGAGCATTATATATTTGATAAGTTAAAAATTAACAATAAAGCTGATTTTGTTAGAAAAATCAGTATTGTTTTAAAAAAGCTAATGCTTAATGAACATTTTATTGACTATATCCTGATTGAAGAAAACCATACATTGTTACCTTGCTTGATTTAAGAACTTTAATTTGTTCTTCAAAAACAGTGTCTTTATTCTTTTCCAGAAAGCCTTCACACTGGTATTCCACCTGAAAACACATGAAAAAATCTCCTTAACTAATAAAACTTTTGAATAGATACCACAATCACGCACAACAAAAAATGTGTTAAGCTCAGGCTATATGAGTGGCAACCAGCGAACTGGTTATCATTGGTTTTATTCTGAGAAACTAGAAACTTGGTAAGAAGTACTTTAACCCTAGAGTAAAACCCCCCAATACTGTTCCGCCTAGGGAACAGTGGTAGTGCTTAATAACTGTGGTCTAAAAGGCCCTCCCAGCCATGGGTAAGCAGACACATTTGAAGTTAACCCTCTGCTCCCCTAGTGGCCACTCCTCCAAAGCTGACCCATGTATCTCCTTCGAACCTAGTTCACCAACCAACAGGGGTAAATCTCCTCTTGGGAGAAGAGAGAGTAAAGTGGGAGAGAAGATCAGAAGGAACAAATGACCGACAGAAAGAAAGAAGAGTTGACTACAGATGGAAGTGAAGGGTGGTAAATACTGTATGATTTGGTAAGTGAAACTACTTGAGAATGGACTATTCCTATTTCCAAAACTCCAGCAACTTCAGCCTTCTGCCACTCAAGGGGCTCCCAGCCTGCACCACAAAGCCCTTAGGTGGCCGTACAGTCGGTCCAACGTTTCCAGCCAGGACTAAGGAGGACTCAGAAGGCCCCAAATCCGGAAGGAGACTCTGACAAGCTTACCCCACAGCCTACCCTACAACCTCCTTGGAACAAACATTAGTCGCGCGGCTCCTGATTTTCTTAGTAGACTGTGGAGCTTGTGGAGCAGTGAGTTGGCCTGCCTCGTTAGTAGGGACCCAGTGAATCAGTAACAGAGGGTGACACAGTCCACAATTTCTATTTAAAAACCCTTGGTGTCACCTGTGTTTTAGAACCTGGAATTTTTCAGTAAAGTCCAAAGCAGCAATCTGTGATCAAATACATTATCATTTCTACACTGAAATATGTAAATATACAGCCTAACTGGGATAAGTAAAGACTATACATAACCTGTTAGTTCAAGTCAGAGATCAGGTTTAGCCACTAAATGAATTATGAAAAAATTTTGGTTTTCAAAATTTCTTGGATTTCACAATTACAGACAGAGGATTGTAGACCCATTTTATTTCATAATTCCATTTACATTAAAGGAAAAGAAAAACAACAAGCCAACAATGAAGGTTACTTTTCTTATAAGGCCCTAAAGAATGCAAACTTCAGGGAAAAAAAAAAAAGATAGCCCTGGCTGGTGTAGCTCAGTGAATTGAGTGCCAGCCTGTGAACCAAAAAGTCACCAGTTCAATTACCAGTCAGGGCACATGCCTGGGTTGCAGGCCAGGTCCCCAGTAGGGGGCGCGTGAGAGGCAACCACACATTGATGCTTCTCCCTCTCTTTCTCCCTCCCTGCCCCTCTGTCTAAAATGAATAAATAAAATCTTAAAAAAAAAAAAGAAAAAAATAATAAAGCTTCCTTACTTTGTCAGCAAAATGTTGAATGATGAAAGCTTTGTTTGATAGACGGGGTTTTTCAAAGAGTGCACATTTGTTCAAATGTGTGTTGTACAATTTTTGGGCCCAAGTGTCATCTGTACCTTTAGGCATCTACATTCAATGAAAGAAAAAAAAAGAAAGAAAACAAAGTGAATATTGTTATGAGACTCATCTGATGCATTAACTAAGAGACCATTTTTGGGCTTCGCCTACCGATTTTTATACATTTTTTAACTCAAATTTATTGAGGTGACATTGGTTAATAAGATAATATAGGTTTCAAGTATACATTTGTATGATACATGATCTGTATATCGCCTTGTGTGCCCACTATCCAAAGTCAAATTTTTATATTCAATTTAGGAACTCATTTCTTCCACATTTCTCTCTTAGAGGCCACAATCCAATTACTAACAGAGAACAATGACTGAGACCTTCCCAGGGGCAACTCATTCTGCCTATACCAGGAGCCCTCAAATAAATATTCAATTTGCTTTTAAAGTAATAAAAGCCTCACAAATAAAAGATGAAATATCATGACTATCATGTATTTTCTAAAAGCCTCTTAAATAAAGGTAACATTTGCATGTAGTGAAATATTTCTATAATTCAGAAAGATACAATGGAGAGTAGTCTCATCTCACAAGTTACATCAACTTCATCTTTTTTGTCTCTGAAGGCATCTAAAGGCATATACGCAAATAGGATCATTCCATAAACTCACTGCATTCTTCTTCTTAATAATAGCATTCTTGTATTTATGGCCACTAGGATGTTACTGACTTTTGTAACAATGAGTTCCTTTACCTGTATACCTTAGATACTTTTGCAAGTATATTCATAGGGTAAACTCCAAGCAGTTCCACTTCTGAGTCAAAATATCTATGTATTTATAATTTTGATAAATATTGCCAAATTTTCTCTAAAATATATTGTACTAATTCATGCCCTACATTGCAATATATATGCAATAAATATTCATTTGGTAGTATCAAATGAAAGGCATTATTACATTTAAATTCCATGATGGGTAAAAAACAGTATCTTGTTTTTGTTTTGATTTGCGTTTTATTTAATTTTGAGTGAGGCTGAGAACCTCATCATTACATGCATTCTGAATGTTGTAGAAAACCTGGATGCTTAGGAGGATCAGTCTGTTTCAGTTGTAATTTATGGTGTATAAACTAAGTAAAGAGAAAGAATATGTTATTTTTCTAAGATCACTCAGCAGTAAAGCTGGGGATCCCATATTTTTCCAGCATGCTGCATCTTCAAACGTTAAAGCTAAAACTCCCTCCCTACCATACACAGCAGTAATAAAGAACTAGTCAAATTTTAAATTATGAATATTCAGAACTATTATTCAAAATATCTTTTGTAATTTCTTGCATTTCTTTAAATATATCATACCACTGAACAATAAGTACCAAATATAAGCATACTATTTAATAAAAGTGGCTAAAATTGGTAGTAGCTGTATCGAATGCACATTTTTCACATAACTTAGAATCAGCTGAAAAGAGAAGGGAAATTCTCCTACTCTCCTTTGTATTTAAAGCCCTTTGGGCCGAGTGACTCTGCAGAATGCAAGTTGAGTGTCACAACGGCATCTCAGGAGATACTATGAATCTCTGCTTAAACCCACTTACCTTCTGACCTCAATATATCTGTTTTGATAGACTAAGTACATCAGGGAGTCATACTTACTTTGCATTCCTCATCCAGCAAATCTAGAATGCCCAGTTTAGACTCTATAAGATTAATGCAAGGCTGATTATCATAAAAATCTATGAGAGTCCATGGAATTTGTTCCTTCATATATTCTTCTTGTTCTAATTTGAAAACATGCTGAAATAAGTAAGAAAAAAGTGTCATTACTGTATCATGATCATAAACAATGTTAGCCAGGAAACAACCTTTATATAAAACACTCTAAGATACCAACAGAATTTGAGATGGTCTATAGCTTCCAGTAACAACAATCTTGTGGGAGAAACATGATTTACACACAGAAAATAATAAAATAAAGCATATAAAAACCATGGACAATAAAGCCTCAGCTATGCAGGCTTCTTAATAAACAAGTAAATCTAGGTACGTGAATGTTGTAAATAGCTCATAAATTGCCCTGGCCTGGTAGCTCACTTGGTTAGAGCACCCTCCCAAAACACCAAGGGTGAGAGTTTGATCTCTAGATACGGCGCATACAAGAAGCAACCAATGAATGCATAAATAAGTGGATTGACAAATCTATATTTCTCTCTCTCTCTCTCCCCCCCTTCCTCTCTAAAAATCAATAAATAAAATTTTATTAATTTTATTTTTATTTTTTAAAGATTATTTATCTATTTATTTTAAGATTATATTTATTTTCTTAGAAAGAGGGGAAGGGAGGGAGAAAGAAAGGGAGAAAAACATCAATGTGTGGTTGCCTCTCATATGCCCCATACTGGGGACATGGCCTGCAACCCAAGCATGTGCCCTGACTGGGAATTGAACCAGCAGCCCTTTGGTTCGTAGGCCAGCACTCGATCCACTGAGCCACACCAGCCAGGGCCAATAAATCAAATTAAAAAAAAAACAGCTCAGAAATGTAGCAGCCTTCAACATTGATATGTATACATTCAAAACTGCACTGTATAATTTTTTACCTCCTATTTAATAAATTATTGCATTATGTTGTTAAAACATAGGCTCAGAAATGCCTTCACTGGCCTTGACCAACTAGGCAGAGTGAATGCCCTCTAGACTATTGAACCATGATGGATGATGCTTATAGCATACAAGATAATTCTCTTAAGGGACTGTGGTATTGAGGTTCATGTGCCTCAGAATTAGATAACAGTTGGTCTTCTGTGTTTGCCTGGACTGTTCTCCACAGTCATGAAATCTACTGCTCACCTTTCTGGATTCTATATCCAACTCCGTAAGCAGTTGGAACCACTATCAATTCACGCTCTCTCTGCTAAATGCTTCAGCTGGCACCCTCACTATTGCTTCTAATCTCCATTCATTTATTTCAGCAAAAATATGTATTGACTGTCTACTATGTGCCAGTCATGAAACACTATTAACAAAATAGATATGGGCTCTGCTTTCATGGAGTTTGGAAACAAGTGGAAGAAACAGGCAGAAATCAAATAATCACAAGGAATATAATTACAAACTGTAATGGTAGAGAGAAAAATAATGCAAGCTATGAGAACAAGCACGCTCATGTAGTTTGGATATGGAGTGGGCGGGGACGTTTCCCTGCAGAGAGGCTGTGTGATCTGAGCTCTGCAGATGAATGGAGTTAGGTCAGGCTGGGAGGAAGGGCACCCCATCTCTGCCGCGCTCCTGCTTCAGGCCACCAGCCCGCGCCGCCCACCCACGACTTCTAGTCTCTACAGATTCTCATGACCTCCACTTGTTAGTCCTCAGCGTTTCTGCTTTCCTTTACAAATCTTTTTTGTCTTCCTTGGTTTGTGCACACATCTTGCTACTTTTCTGGAAAGATTAGCTCTGTGGCTATGACCAGACAACACATACTAAGGACCCAAAATCCCACAAAACTTAAGTGTCATCAAGATTTCTGATACACATTCTCTTATAATGCTGCTCTTGGCTCATTTCCAGCATTTGTAGTCTAACCAGCTGCAATAAGCTTTAGTAAAAAAAAAAAAGAAAAAAATGGTCATCTGTATGAATATTTACGTCATGCTAATTAGAAAGCAAATTTCTTCTATTCTTTAATTAATGAGAAGGCAAATGAGGCACCATGTGTCAGCAGGATGCCCTGACTGGTGGTACCAATATCTTCTGAAACAAGGAGCCCTCCTTTTTATTTGTTAATTTATATGCGGTCTCTTACATTGCCAACAGAAACACTGCTCCAGGCTTTAAACAGAGCTTTTTTCTCATACATATCCCTATATCTAAGTTTGGAAAAAGTCCATGGGCCCTCAAAAGTTTTGTATGCTCAGCCCTGGCTGGTGGGTCAGTGGACTGAATGCTGGCCTGCAAACCAAGGGTCGCAGGTTTGATTCCCAGTCTTGGCACATGTCCGGGTTTTGGGCCCAGTCTCTAGTTGGGGGCATGTAGGAGGTAACCACACACAGATGTTTCTCTCCCTCTTTCTCTCTCCCTTCCCCTCTCTATAAAAGTAAATTTTAAAAAAGATTTTATTTATTTATTTTTAGAGGGGAAAGGAGGGAGAGAAAAATCAATGTGTTGTTGCCTCTCACACACCCCCTCAGGAACTCAGCCCACAACCCAGGCATGTGCCCCGACTGGGAACCAAACCTACAACCCGTTGGATCGCAGGCCAGCACTCAATCCACTGAGCCACACCAGCCAGGGCTAAATAAAATCTTAAAAAAAAAACCTTCTGGATGCTCAGTTGTCAAAAAGACAATGTGGGCATGAGGTTCAGTGTGGCAAGAGATCCTTGGTCAAATGGGAATCCCTCCAAACAGTAAACATGGCAGACACCATGGTTTTCGTGCCCGTGTCCTGCCCACAGTCCCTGCTGGGGCAGCAGCCCTGAACAGCCAAGTTCTTCACTGTGAGACCCTGTGTGCCTCGCCGCAGCTGACTAGACCAAGTGTGGGTACTTGAGGGCACTCTGTTGCCAGGGGCCTCTGACGAAAAAATGAACTGGGTTATCAGTGGAAGCTGCCTCTGAAAGAAGTCAGGAAGAACGCGAGCTAAGCAAGTTAGAAGAATGGGAGGTGCCCTCCAACCATTGTTGGGTTCACAGAAGTTCAAAGTGTGTAAGCAGAAACCATGAGGTAAAGAAACTACATATGGAATAGAAAGAAAGAATATGGTATTTGATACTAAGAAGGAGTGGAGCAGTTGTGCAGAAAAGCTAAGAAGCAGTATGGTGTGGTGTGTGTGTGTGTGTGTATGTATGTGATGAAGGGGAGAGAGAGAGGGAGGAAGAGAGAGACAGAGAGAGAAACAGATGGATAGAAACAGAAAGGGAGAAAGAGAAACAAGAGTCAAAAACACACATTCAGAGACCTGAGGCCCTTGAGAAATGACACACTAGACGGTCCCTGATGAGACTGGCATTGGTTCCTCATACTTCCTGTCACCTTGTACCAAACTATGCTGGGAAAGAGCAGAAGGCTGTGGCCCTGATGGCAGTATTAAGAAACTTTGAAAAACCTTGAGAAAAGATAATGCTCAGTTTAGTCTCTCAAAGGTTTTTATCAATGTTCCTTATGCAGAGATGAAAAATATACCCATCATATTCTTAATACCTAAGGTTTTAAGATCACCTCTACATTATTTCACTGTGCTAAGTAGCTTAATTTGCTAAATAAATATGGTCCAAGTTTTTATCAATGTATATGCAATATTTTTTAAAAAATCAAATAGTCTTAAGGTTTTATGATGACAAGTTAACAATCCCTCCCCAAACTCAGTCTCACTCCCTGGTGGCAACCACTTTTATAACTCCCTTAGATGTTTCTTCTGATATTTACCTTAAAAGAATATGCTTATCAGCGATGTTTTAATTTATTTATTTGAAATATTATCTATGGCCCTGACTGGAAGGCTCAGCTGGTTGGAACATTGTCCCGTACACCAAAAGGTCGAGAGTTTGATGCCCAGTCGGACACATACCTAGGTTGCAGGTTCGATCCCCGGTTGGGGCACGAACAGGAGGCAATTGATCGATGTTTCTCATCTCAATCTCTCTCTCTCTCTCTCTCTCACTCTCCCCCTTCCTCTCTCTTAAATCAATAAACACATCAGTGAGGATTATAAAAAATGTGGAAAAGAGAATATGTTCTGAATTTTTGTTCTGGCGTCTTGCTAACAAGCAAGGGTTAAGTCACAGTCCACACATTGTCAGCCTCAGGCACCACAAACTGAAGACTATCGCCAGGCTCAAAGTCCCGTATGTGCTATGTTACTATCCAACACACTTTCTGCTTTCCTCGCTCAATTTATTTGTACAAAATTTTCACTATTCTCAGACAGCAATCCAAGGATGACCTTGAATCCTATCTGGACCATAAATATTTTTCTAATGTTGCATCATTTAGTAATCATAAATTCCTCAGCAGTTTAGCTGTCCTGAACACCAGATAACAGTTGTAATTCATAACTTCATTTCAGGAACCAGACTGTAAGTGCAGACTAGGAATTCAAGAAAATAATTTAAGGCAGAATATTACTCAAGAAAGAAAATTCTTACCATATTGAATTGTTGCTGTAGTTTTTCATTTGCATAATTTATGCAAAACTGTTCAAAACTGTTTATCTCAAATGTTTCAAATCTGTAAAACCAAAAATAACATGGGAAGAGGAGAAAAAGGAACAAGTAGCTTGTAAAAATACTCAAAATGTGCGTGCTAGAAAGAAATAGGAAATTCCCCAACACTGGGAGATTTTCTTTCTACATCAGTGAGGATGAAGGTTTACAAGTCAGTGTAATGGGACATGTGCCCAGCAGACAGGCATCAGTCAAGATGCAGAGAGGTTTTTTTAAAAGAGTCCAGTATGTAGTTGTACTCAACAGCCTGAGTTTTCGGGGGCTACGTCGTCCCCAAGTGGGGAACACGCAGCATTATGATAAAGCCACTGCTCTGGCCAGTGTACAGACTCAGTGTCCACAGACACACAGAGGGGAACTGGGGAGAGAGATCTCACAGGTTCTTTTGAAACACTGAACCAGATAATGAAAAATCAGGCATCAAAAAGCACACATGTACAAGAAGGATTTTCAGAGTTAAAGAAGGGTACTCAGAGAAGAAAAACTAGCAAATGAAATTAGATTTTTAGAAATTCTCTTCTAATTTTTACTTCTTACAAGCAGGAGACAGAATCAAATACCCATGTAGAGTGCCTAGAAAATCTCTAGAGAGAAATGCTCTCTGGCAGGTCACCGAGCCAAGTACACTTACCCATAAATGTCCAGCACGCCAATGAAGGAGTGCTGTTTGACAGCAGAATGGAGAGCCTGATTGACATGATCTACAATCCAGTTAAAGAGCTTGGCATAGATGTGCTTGGACAAAGCATCCCGGGCATTTGTGGCCTGCAGCTTGGAGATGGGCTTGATGTATGTCTCCGTGGCAGTAGCTAGCTTCCGGTGGCAGAGCCAGTGACACATCTCCTCATAGTCCACGCCCATGAGGTCACAGAAGATGCTGAGAGGTTCGTGCTTGGGCTGCCAAAAAGAGAATGGGTTATTTCCTATGACCAGGTCAATCAAATACGAATTTACTGAAAAATGCTAACACAGTGGAAGCAAATAAAACCCACCCATTTCTTTGTTATAAAAAACAGCAAGATCACTGAAAGCTGATCAGTGACAATAATCAAAACCATCCATCAAACCAGCAACTAGACAGTATTTGCAATCTCTTCTGGGGCTCATTTAAAAAACTATCCGTCTTTTCAGAATATTGTTTGTATCTCTTTTCAGACATTCATATTTACTGAGTGCCTACTGTATACCAGCAAACAAAAACAGACATGGTCCCTGTCCTCTTAGAACTTACAGTTCTAGGGGAAACAGATATTCATCAAATAATTACTCCCTAAAATGCCACATTACCACAGAGGAGAAGGACACTACACTAAGACCCCAGGTGAGATAAGTGTGCCCGTGTCAGGGAGGCAGGGGACAGTTGCCTCAGACACGGAGTTCAGATATGAAAGACGAGGCGGTGTTAACTTGGTGAAGCAGGAGAGGAGGGTCTTCCGAGCTGATGACACAGCTGATGGAAAAATCCTGCGGTGAGAGTTACCATCAATGGGAGGGAATGAAGCTGAGTGAGGGAGAAGCAATATGGACCTTGGATGGTCTTTACTCTGCAAGCAATGGGAGGCCCCTGAAGTGTTTTAAAAAGAGTAACTTGATAGTTATTTGTGTGACTTCTTACATTAGAATCTCTGTAATCACTTACATGAGTGGGCACTCAATAAATATTTGTTTAATTGAACCCATATTAGTGTATTATATTTTTCAAACCTTCACTCACATGTTTCAATTGAATCTGATAACATTCCTGGGGAGTAGGCAGCATGATACTGTAATCGCTAACTAACAAATGAAGAAATAAGAGCCAAGAGAAGAGCTTGTCAAAAATCAGATGGCCAATTTGTGTCAGAGTTGTCATTAGAACCTGGGTTTCTTGACACCCTCATCCTCTTGCCCTTCCCACTGAACCAGTCCCTTCCTTCTTTCATCTTCCCACCTCCCAAGTAATTATTTCATAACCAAAAAGCACTATTACCAACAGCACAGCTGAACTCCCTTAAATAAGCAGTTTATTTCACTCATATACATACAAATGACTTGACATCATTTAGAAGTGGATCAGTACTCTCTAAATATATTCTACTTGAATGGCATTATTATATTATTCTATTAGATCAAGGTTGTTAACTGTTCTATTCAAATTTTCTGTAATTACTAATTTTTGAACAACTTCATCTACCAAAAATCAAGGGATTGAGCAAAAAAGAAAAAGAACTCATGGACACAAACAAGTGTGGTGATTGCGGGAGTGAGGAGGAGGGTGGATAGAGGTAAAAGAGGGCATAAGGGGGATAAATGGCAATGGAAAAGTACAACAAAAATAAACTATAGGAAAAAAATAATATCCTATTATGATAGAGTTGTCTATTTCTTCTTCTGGTTTCTGTTGTTCGTCTGCTTTATATATTTGAAGGCTACATCAAGTACGTGCCAAACCTAGAACCCCGTTTTCTTGGTGAAGAAAACTTCAAGCCTTAACTAGTGATTTTATTTACTTCTAGCAATGCTTTGGCCTCAAAGTCTATTTTGCCCAGTATCAATATAGCTCTGCCAGGTTTTTTTTTTCTAGCTATTATGGTGTGTCTTTTCTAAACCTTTTATTTTCAAACTTTCTGTACCTTTATGTTTTAGGAAATCTTATTTCATTTATTTTTTTAAATTTTTTTAAATTACTTTATTGTTGTTCAATTACAGTTGTCTGCATTTTCTCCCCTCCACTCCCCCACACCCCATCCAAACCCACCTCCCTCCCTTGCTTCCACCCTCCCCCTTGGTTTTGTCCATGTATCCTTTATAGTAGTTCCTGAAAACCCTTCTCCCCACAGTCCCCTTCCCCTCCCCTCTGGCTATTGTTAGATTGTTCTTAATTTAGGAATTCTTATTTTTAAAAGTATATGCCTGAATTCTTAAACTAGTCTGACAATTCATTTTAACTGAAACATTAGCCCATTTGTACTTATTTATTTAGTTTTTAAAGATTTTATTTATTTTTAGATAGAGGGGAAAAGAGGGAGAAAGAGAGGGAGAGAAACATCAACGTGTGGGTTGCCTCTCGCGTGTCCCCTACTGGGGACCTGGCCCACAACCTAGGCATGTGCCCTGACTGGGAATTGAACTGGAGACTCTTCGATTTGCAGGCCAGCACTCAACCACTGAACCATAGTGTTATTTATTTATTTCTATCTTATTTTGTGCCTTTATTTGTCCTACTCTCTCTAAAATTTTCTCTCCCTTTCTTGATATATTTGAATTGTTTTTAGCCCATTTTCCTCTTTACTAGTTTGAAAGGTTTACTTTCCATTTCTACTTAAATAAGAGAAACATTAACTTATATTAGTTAACTGACTGTAATTAAATTGCACTACCTCCAAACACTCCCATCCAATCTGTGTGCTTTGGGGCTGGTCAATCACTTAATCTTGTTAAACTTTTTACTTTGAACTAATTTTAGATTAACAGAAAATTACAAGTACAGTACAAAGAATTTTCTTCACCCAGAGTCCCTAAATATAGTATTACCATTTTACTGCATTTGCTTGTATCATTTTCTTTCTTTCTCATTCTTTCACACACATACCCACAATTTTTTCAGAATCTCTGAGAGTAAGTTGCAAAGATTTCAATGTGCATTTCCTAAAAACCAAAGATATTATCTTATATGTCTATGGCATATTGAACAAAATCAGAAAATTAGCAATGATACAACCATATTATCTAACCTGTAGATCTAATTCAGTTTACAGATTGACCTAATAATTTCCCTTGTGGAAAAACAAACACACGAAACATTTCAACAGTCCAGGATCTAATCTAAGATCATTCATTGAATTTAGCTATCATGTTTCATTAATCTCTTTTAATCTGAACACTTCTTCATTCTTTTTTATAAATTTTTTTTTTGGTCTTTTGTGCTCTTGACTTTTTTTTTTTTTTTAAACATCAATGTGTAGTTGCGTCTCACGTGGTCCCCACTGGGGACCTGGCCTGCAGCCCAGGCATGTACCCTGACTGGGAATCGAACCGATGACCGTTTGGTTCGCAGCCCGCGCTCAATCCACTGAGCTACACCAGCCAGGGCGATCTTGACAGTTTTTAAAAAGCATGTCCCTCAATTTGGGTCTGCATGACATCGCCTCATGACTAGATCTGGGTCATGCGTCCTCATCGGCAACACCAGGGAAGTGACGCTGCACTCTCCTCAGTGCCCCATATCAGAAGTTACGCAGTGTGGATTGGTCGCATTACCGGTCACTTCAATTGTATTCACTGGTTAAGGGAATATCCACTAGGTTTCTCCACTGAAAGACAACTACTTTTCCCTTTCTAACTAATAAGCATTTTGTGGAGAGTGCTCTCTTTTGCAGCCCAATACATATTATTATTGTTGCTGTTGTTTTTATTTATCAAATTTTATGTTTGACTGTACTTTACTAGTTATTGAATCACTATTTCTTCTCAAAAATGGGTCACTTTCCTTTTGTGTAAACTATTCCCTTTAATATTTCCTTCAGTGACGGCCTATTGGTGACAAATTCTCACGACTTACTATTTGTGTAAAAACACTCCAATTTTTCCTTCATTCTAGAAAGATATTTTTATTGGATATATAATTCTAAGTTAATAGTATTTTACTCTAGAACAATAAAGATAGTAGTCCACTGTTTTATGTCTCATAGTTCAAATTGGGAAATGAGCTATCAGTTTAATTGCTATTTCTTCAAGAATAATGTCTTTTCTCGCTGCCTATTTTAAGATTTTCCTCTCTGCCTTTGGTATCACTATGGTGAGTTAGAGATGGATTTTCTTTCATTTATTCTAACTGGGATTTTTTTGGACTTTCCAAATCTGTGGTTTAGTGTCATTTCATAAGTTCTAAAATTTGTTAGTAATTATCTCTTCAAATGTTATGTCTGCCTTACTCTTTTTTTTTCTGTTAGGAATTCTCATTAGATTAAAATTAGAATTCATTACTCTATTCTTCATCTCTCTTAACCACTGTTTTTAAGTGCTTCATCTCTGGGTCCTATCTTGCATTTCTGGATAATTTTTCCACATCTCTCTTCTAGCTGGCTCGTCAGTTCTCTCCTCAGTTGTGTAAAACCCGCTACTAATTTCTTTCTTAGTAGGGTTGACTCTGCTATTCTGTTATATTAGCTTGCTCCTTCTATTTTGTATCATTCTGGGATTTACAATTTTGATGATGAGCCAATAATTCTTGTAACTTTCCTCACAGAACTCTATTGAGACCTTGACTGAAAGTGGATCCTCCAAAATAATCTTGCATTTAGAGGCATCTAGAGTTCTACCATTCCAGGACAAATTTAGGCTAAGTTTTCTGTATGTAGCTTTCTGGGATCATCCAGGAACTATGAAATCAGGCGGGGAGTATGTGTGATGGTCAGTTCATTGTTATAGATTTTTAAGGAACTACTTTTTCCTCCTTTACTTAGCACCAAGGCTTGAGTCAGATTAATTTTTCTCTGTACTCTTGGAGGGGGTGGTAGACAAGTTTATAATTAGTTCCCCAATTAGGGTCTCAGTTTTAGACAGTGCTTACCTGATTTGTTCCTCTGTTTGTATAAGTCCTAGACTTTATCTTTACTCTTCTGCACTGCATGTGGATATGAAAACCTAAGCTCAAGATCATTTGGTTCTGCAAATTCCTTCAAGGTGAGCCCTAGCTTCAAGGTTCTGCTTTGTTCTCTGAGTTCTATTTTCACCTAGTTTTTAGCCTCTGAGTGGCTCTTATGTATTTATTAATTTTTTAAAAGATTTTATTTATTTATTTTTAGAGAGAGGGGAAGGGAGGGAGAAAGAGAGGGAGAGAAACAGCAATGTATGATTGCCTCTCACATGGCCCTCATGGGGACCTGGCCTGCAACCCAGGCATGTGCCCTGACTGGGAATCGAACCGGGACCCTTTGGTTCGCAGCCCGCACTCAATCCACTGAGCTACACCAGCCAGGGCTCTTATGTATTTATTTTTAAAATATTTTAAAATATAATTTATTCAGCATGAAGGTCCGTCAGAGCACCTAGTCCAAAACTGTTATTCCTTATCTGTAAAATGTTAAGACACTAAACTGAGGTAAGAAGTTAAACTACTTACTCAAAACACAAAGTGAGTAAACAGTAGAATTGGGTTTGAACCCAGACAAGATACTGAAACATGTATTTCAGAACAAAAGTTGAATTTATCCACATTTAAGTCACACAAATGAATCTACATGAAAGTTTGCTAAAATCAACCAAGGTATCATGAAAGAGCGAAACATAAATCTCAAGATTGTCTTCTAGCCCTGTCTAGCTGGCTCAGCTGGTTAGAGGGTCATCCTGATACACCAAGGCTGTGGGTTCAATCCCCAGTCAGGACACAAAAGAATCAACCAATGAATGCATAAATAAGTGGAACAACAAATTAATCTCTCTCTCAAATCAATAAAAAAAAAAAAGACTGTCTTCTATTACAATCTTTGAAGAAGCAGGTTGGAAATAAAATTAATTATATTAAAACTTCCTCTATTTTAATAAAGTTAAAAGACACCTAATAAATATATATACACATATACCGGGGGGGGCAAAAAAACACCAGAATTATCTTGTAGAGGGTGGACCCCTTGTAGTATAGGCTTCCCCCACTAGGTGGGTGTTCTAGGAACCCATCTGTATCAGTGCACCAGATGGCGTTGTTGTGAGAGGCTGCATTGAGCTTCAGTGAAATTTTTGAAGACTCTTTCAAAGCATTTGCCCATTTCATGATTTACAAGCACACCTGCCCACACAGCACTGCATGTACAGCAGTTTTTGACCAAAAATGGCATGACCCCTGTGCCCCACCCTCCCTATTCACTCGATCTCACCCTGTGTGACTGTTTCTCCAGATGAAAGGAGTCCTCAAAAGGAAATGTTTTGCTGATGTGGAAAAGGTGAGACAAAAAAAAATGTCAGGAGCACTAAAAGGCATCAAAATTGAGTTTAAAAACTGATTTGAGCAGTGGAAAAAATGTCTCAATAGGTGTATGGCATAAAATGAAGAGTACTTTGAAGGTGACTGAAGTTTAAACATGTAAGAATTAATACACAATTTTTTATAAATAACTACCTGATTTTTGGGGTCCCCCCTCGTACATGTATGAATGTATGCATGTGTGTGTTATCTTTGATGGTAGTGATCAGCAAATACTGCAAATCACAAATGTCCAACGAGGACAATTTGGACTGTCAGGTTTGTTATAGTTTAAACAAATGTTTCCACATCTGAAATTGGGTTTTAAATGTCAATATACTGTTATTACTGTGTATGAAGAGATTATAAATCATAGTGAAGACAACCCATCTCACAGCCGTCCATTCCCTCTTCCCAGCAGTAACCACTGCTAACAGTTTCTTCAATAGCTTTTAAACCATATTACACTTCCACAGGTGGAGACGAAAAGTTACCAATTCTTGGCACTTGTGCCAAATAAACCCTTCTCTCTAGACTCACCAATCCAACATTCACGTCAGTTTCTCATCTCTGTTCACATGGATCAGACATGTCTCCAAGTCTGAGTCTCCTACCCTGTCTGTCTGTCTTTCTGTTTCTCTCTCTCTCTCTCTCACACACACACACACACAATCACTGCGTACCAGGGATTAGAATCCATATTTCTTTATTTTCAATTCAAGATTTTATATCTCTCTGATAATTATCTCTCAGACAATGTTAATAGAGAGACTTCAAATGTATTTCTCCCATAAAGAATCAACAACTCTAAAACACAAATCCACTGCCATCACACTAAGCTTGTTCTGAGCTTACAGGTATTGTGCAGCTATCTGAATCTCGAGACGTAAATCCAACGTTGCCTAAGTGAAGAATGCCAGCAAGTATTCGGAAAATTCCCATCTGATAAGATTCACTAATTCCTGAAACAACAGAGTAAATGGGCACATGATTAATTTTAAAGCAGGAGCTAAACAATTACAGCAGACAATTTTAAGCCTATTTTTAACTCTCAAATATTGCCGGATGTTGTGCACATTATAACATGTCATAGTTAACAATACTGCCGTCGTGGTTGAGAGCATGATGTGTGAGGTAAGACAAATATGGGTCAAGGCCTGGCTCTGCTCCTGACCTGCCTTCTCACCTGGGCAGGTAACTTTACCCTGCTATGCTTCTGTTTTCTCATTTGAAATATGGGAATAATTGTGACTATCTCAAAGGGTGTTTATGCACAGTAAATGAGAAAATTCACACAGTACATTTACACACTATGTGACATGGTAAGTAGTAAACAAATTATTGTCATCATTATCACACGTTAGATTTAAGTATTTTATTAACATTACTATCTTTTCTATTTATCTCTACTCCAAATGCAGGTTGTAGCCCAATAAGGCTGTTTTAAGTCAGATTATTTCATTACTTCTTTTAACCACAGACCAAGTGTAAGTCAAAGAGACCCCTGGATTAGAAGTGTTCAGGCTGGTGGTGTGCTCCACCCTGATGAGTGAGTGTCCAGATGCAGGATCAGAGCAGGGCCTGAAGATAAGGGAAGGTAAGAAAGCTGGACAGCTCTTGGCTTTTGATCAGATCTGGCCTCATTTTTCAATAAGATAAGAATTTCCAGAATATTAGATATACGTATATACAAGTAAAAATAGTAAAATTATTTCCAAATATGTAATCATATTCAGGGTAACTGAGTGTTGACCTTATAATGAATGTTTTTTCCATCTCCTTCATTAAGGCTTTTTCAAATTTCTAATTTTCTATGTACAAACAGATTTTGCCTAGGTAAAGCAGTGTTTTTCAAAATTTAATATGCATTTGAATCGCCAGTGGTTCTTGTTCAAATTTGGATTCTGATTCAGGAGGTCTGGGGTAGGGTCTGAGATTCCGAGCTTTTACAAACACTACAGCGGTCCTAGGCCACACTCTGGTTAGCGATGCTTTAAAATTAAACTCACTTCAGGGTTCCCCTCAAATTACCAACATATCATTTTAGATTTATTTATAATCTGAGGTTTTTAAAAAGCCATTGAAATTGTACACTACAGTTCTACAGATTTATTTATTTATATGTAGACCCAATATTTTTTAAATATTAGGAACAAGGCAGTGACATCTGAAGCATTTCGAAGACAGTATAAACTGCATGTACTACATGGTTTTGTCACCCAGTCCCCTCAGCCACATTTCCCAGCCACACACAAAAAACAAAAACAAAAACAAAACTCCTGCAAAGTGTGAGTTTGTGCAGGAACCTGTTTTATTTATCTCCAGGCTTCATATTTTGTAAAATCTTAAGCAGAGTTAGTCCTCACTCCCTCAATGCCCTGAATGTGTGTTTAACACATTAAGGGCAGCGTCAGTCCCTGGAGACTGACAGAGGACTTTTCATTTGGGCGACATCGGTGAGTGAGACTGGCAGTATCAAGGTTAAAAAATAAATGTTGTAATTTTAATGAAGTTTTGCATTGGCTGCACCATTGTGCGCCTGTTTCTACTCTAACTCAAGCCGTCGAGTGGTCGCCGGCCTGCCGCCTGAATGGAAAAGCCCAGCAAAATTGGCTCCGCGATTAATGTGTTAAATAGCTTTACTGAGGGATAATTTGCGTACCTTAAAATTTATCTGTTCTAAGTATGTGATTCAATGATTCTTAGTAAATTCACAAAGTTGTGCAACCATCACCACAATCTAATTTTAGAATAGTTCCCATCACCCCAAAAAGAAACCTTGCACCCATTCGCTGTCAGATATATTTTAAGGAATGTTAAATCCCTCAACGATACTCACCATTTAATATGAAGCTAAATCAACATTCCAAACAAAAGTTGCTTGAGTCAAAAAGCTATTTCTTTTTTATAATTTTTTTTTATTTATTTATTTTAGAGAGAGGGGAAGGGAGGGAGACAGAGAGGGAGAGAAACAGTAATGTATGGTTGCCTCTCACATGGCCCTCACTGGGGGCCTGGCCTGCAACCCAGGCATGAGCCCTGACGGGGAATCGAACCGGGACCCTCTGGTTCCCAGCCCACGCTCAATCCACTGAGCTACACCAGCCAGGGCAAAAAGCTATTTCTTAAAAGAGCTCAAGATAAAATCACATTACCTAGCAAAGTGCAGGCCTGCCTGGTATGTGCCATCTCCTTGGCATCGTCGACTCCTTCAATCACAGGACTGCCACCTTGCTTCGTGTAGTGAAAGTGATTTGCATTTCCTGCAAATAAGAAGCTAAAAGATTAGCAGTCTATGAAGAAGACTTCAATTCTTTTGTCTACTCTCAGTTAGTAGCACTGATCGCGCAGTTGAGTGTACAGAGTCAGGAGTTCTGCTGCCTGTGTTTTCAGTTATATTTTAACACAAAATTCAAAATTAAGTAATAAAGTGAAATGTTTGTAGTTTATTTATCTTAACTAGTGAAATGAATGGTCCTTTCCTAAAATGGTTTTGTTCCAATCAATGTGCTTCAAATACTTTACTCCCCTCATCAGAAACTTCACGGGCCTCCATCACATAAACTCCTTTAACATTCTTTTCTTTTAATCAAGGCAAATTTCTAACATATACAAAAGTAAAAAGACTAACACAATGAGTACCTATGTATTCATCATTCATCTTAAACAAGTATCAACTGGAGACCAGTCCTTTTTTTTAAGGTAGCTTCATTTTCTTTTTTTATTTTATTTGTTTACACATATTTTATTGATTATGCTATTACAGTTGTCCCAATTTTCCCCCCTTTGCCCCCTTCCACTGGGTTCCCCCATTGCCTCCAGCAATTCCCCATCCCTTTGTTCATGTCCATGGACCATGTACATAAGTTCTTTGCCTATTTCATTTCCTATACTGTTCTTAGCATCCCTTGTCTATTTTGTACTTACCAATTTTTACTTCTTAATCCCTGTACCTTTTCCTCCATTCTCCTCCTTCCCCCTCCCAAATGATAACGCTCTCAATGATCTCCATATCTATAATTTTGTTTCTGTTCTGTTTGTTTGCTTAGTTTGTTTTTTAGATTTAAATGTTGATAGTTGTGAATTTATTGCCATTTTAATGTTCATAGTTTTTATATTCTTCTTTTTCTTATATAATTCCCTTTAACATTTCATACAATAATGGGTTGGTGATGATGAACTCCTTTAGTTTTACCTTGTCTGGGAAGCACTTTATCTGCCCTTCAATTCTAAATGATAGCTTTGCTGGAGAGAGTAATCTAGGTTGTAGGTCCTTGCTTTTTATCACTTTGAATACGTCTCACCAGACCCTTCTTGCCTGCAAAGTTTCTTTTGAGAAATCGGCTGAAAATCTTATGGGAACTCCTTTGTAGGTAAGTCTCTCCTCTTTCTGCTTTTAAGATTCTCTTTTTATCTTTAACCCTTGGCATTTTAATTATGGTGTGTGTCTTGGTGTGGTCCTCGTTGGATTCATCTTGTTTGGGACTTTCTGTGCTTCCTGGAGTAGTATGTCTATTTCCTTCACCAAATTAGGGAAGTTTTCTTTTATTATTTTTTCAAATAAGTTTTCAATTGCTTGCTCTTCCTCTTTTGCTTCTGGCACCCCTTTGATTTGGATGTTGGTACATTTGAAGATGTCCCAAAGGCTCCTTAGCCTATCCTCGTGTTTTTTTAATTCTTTCTTCTTCCTGCTGTTCTGATTGAATGCTTTTTTCTTCCTTATGTTCAAAATCATTGATTTGATTCTCAGCTTCATCCCCTCCACTGATAGTTCCCTATAGATTTTTCTCTATTTCACTTAATGTTCATATTCATTTCTGCCTGGGTCTTTTTTATGCTGTTGAAATACCCAATGAGTTCTCTGAGCAGCCTGATAACCAGTTTTTGAACTCTGCATCTGATAGGTTGCTTATTTCCATTTCATTTAGTTCTTTATCTCGGGTTTTGTTCTGTTCTGTCATTCAGGCCATATTTCTTTGTGTCCTCATTTTGGCAGGTGCCCTGTGTTTGTTTCCGTGTATTAGATAGAGCTGCCTTGACTCTCTGTCTTAGTAGCGTGGCCTGTTGTAGAAAAGCATGCCCATAAGTTGTATCAGGTATAGCCTTAGGTAATCACCTGGGCAGGGCAACCTGTGTTACCCCTCTGTAGCTCTGTGTGGGGGAGAGCTCTGACAGGGGACAATGCTGCTGCCTGGCCTCTGGTGTTTCGTCCAGAAGAAGCTGTCCCTGGCACTTGTCCTGATGCCAGGCACTTCAATTTCGCCCTGTATGCCACTGCTATCCTTCCAGCTGTTGCCCTGGTGCTGAATTTCAGAGGGAGTGAAGTCCTAAATCTGTTGCAGGCCCTTTAAGAGGAATCTCCTAGGAACCCTGCAGTTTCTTCTGCTGCCCCAATCTTCACTGGTTTTTACAGCCAGAAGTTATGGGGACTTATCTTCCTGGCACTTGAACCCTTTGCTGGTAGTCTAGTCTGGGGCTGGGATCCCTTGCTCTCCAGGTATCCTTCCTGATTTTTATCTACCACACGTGGATGTGGGACTACCCATTTTTCGTCCCTGCTCCTCTCTGTGCCACTCCACCATGCCTCACTGCACCTCTCCAGCTCCCCTTCTCTCCTACCCGTCTGAATGAACGTGGCTTCTTTAAATCCTTGGTTGTCAGACTTCCACACGGCTCAATTTTCTGACTATTCTGGGTGGTATTTGTTTGTAGTCTAGTTATAATTTTTTGTAGTTGTTTGAGAAGGTGAGGCTTGTTTACCTACACCTCCATCTTGACCAAAGTCTCAAAACCAATCTCGTTTCATTCAGACAGCTCCTCCTCCTGCCCTACCCCTTTGGTTATCTTGAAGCCAACTGTAGACCTCTTATGTCACCAGTAAATATTTCAGTATGAGATATCCCCTTCTTAACAAGTAATTATCATAATTAACTCATAATTATCATAAATTAACAGAAAACAATACTATAGTACAAGAAATCTAATGCCATATTCATACCTAATCGCAGCATCTTAAATTCAGGTAACTTTGCTGAGGCACAAAGTTGATAAAAGATATGATAGTTTCTTTCCTCTTCTGCCTTTAAGATAAATAAGAAGAGTTTTCAATTACAGCATTTTAACTTAAAACTCAGAAAATTCAATCATAAAATGAAGTTTTAATACTTAATTATGTTGGTGCAATAAATTGTCCTTTCCCAAATTTTCTAATAAGTATTTGTGATTATTAAGTCTTATGATTTATTAGCCATGTGCAAATGGGTGAGTGTGCATCTGCTGGTCACATTCACCATAAAATATCTGACAGTAATGCTTTCTGAGCTCCTGAACAGCTTCATATGTGGCATTGTTATAAGAGACCACTGCCTTTGAAGGAAGCTAAAACCATTTTTTTTGAATACTCAATATTTTCTCACAGTGCCTCTTAGATACACGGTCTTTCTAACACCTTGAATGAAAAAGAATATCTTATTTTTGCCATAATTTAGACTGGACCATCTACTGTGGTTGTTTTACAGTTGTAATAATATTGTAATACTATTCATGCAAAATTGAATCCCTATTCCCTAATATCATATCCTTGAATTCTGCAGTGCATTCAGCTGACTAAAGAATAGTGCAAGTAAGGCAAAGGTCAGGTTTCATGTCCACAGGGGCCTGATGTCTGCTAAAGAAAACCTATTAAAGGACAGAAGACATGAAACAAATTAACAATATACCAAATGATTGTACGCATGATTAGGCAAAAGATCAGGTAATCTGGCTCACAGACAACTAGAAAAGCAGGTGGATCTACAGATATGCATTGGTCCCTTGTATGTGAAGGACAGTATAAATTACGCCTGGCTGACTCATTCTGACATACCTAACTTCCTCAGTATTATTTAGCACCGGGGACTCGGAACAACTAGAATTCCTTCAATATCTCTAGATAACATAGCATTAGGCCTTAATGGTTTGCCTTAAGCAATACTAGCCTCTGGTCACCATACCCACTTAACTTTTAATTGTTTACCTATCAGTCAAATCTGTACTATTTAAACCCAATCTTTTCTTAGATCTACATATTTCCTTCATTCTTTCTTTTGGCTACTAAGCATTTTTTAAAATAAAGCCTATAGAGATATACGTGTGTATGTATCGACATTGCTCTGTGTGCACCCACATATTAAAGCAATGGAGGAGAGTGACCACTGCTCTACTACATAAAAATCAGGTCTTATTCTTTGGGTGGCCACGAATCAGGCACATCCCCAAAGCGAAAGCTGGGGTAGCTGCAGGCTGCTGAAACTCTACATTCTGAGTATGTCCCGGACACTTTCAAAAGCATACCAGGCTTGTGCAACGGAAACTGTAGATGCTGCTGCACGGCAGTGCCAGGGGAATCTGAGCTTCAGTGCAGCGGGCATCCAGTGAGGAGGCTGCAGCAACCCTGAGCTCACAGCATGCAGCGGGCCAGAGCCCTCCACGGGGGGCTTTCCCATGACAAGAACGTGTTTCCTTAGTATGCCTACAAATATATAAACGTATGCCTGCCAATGTCGTAAATCTACAGGATTTCCCACTTAGAGATAAAAAAGGACCAAGAGCAGATCTGTGAATGACATCCTGCATGACATATAGACTTGAATGTGCTCTTTCCCAGGTCACAACTGAGTTATGAAGATTTGGTAACCATCGTTATTCTGTCTAAATAATATATTCTCAGAGAGGAGAAGAAAGAGGGAAAGGAAGAAGGGTAATTTTTTTTTCTTGAACCGAGTTCAAGCTCACTCAATGAAGGCATAAACCAATGTCTTTCCTATCAATTGAAATACACAAACATCTGCAGGAAAAAGTAAGAACTATTAAACCTAAACACGTGCCTAGCCACAAAGACCATTAGTCTAATAGGTATTCCCCCACTTCTGACGGCATCATTTCCCACACTCCAGTCCAAGTGCGGTCTATAGTAATATTGTCATAATATATTCAAGTATATCAGGAAATAAAATGCAAACCAGCAAGCATGAGCTTTGGAATTATATGGCAACCTAACACAAGTATGTATGTCTGCATGCCAAGCTTACCTGGAACACCACTCGGGATTTCTCTAAAAGGTAAGTTCTCATATTGGCACCAATGATTCGATATCTCTTATCAAAACCAATCTCAATATACTTCCCAAAACGGCTGCTATTATCATTCCTGGTTGTCTTAGCATTTCCAATTGACTAAGAAGCAAGGGGAAAAATAAGATTTTAGAAGTGCAATTCATGACATGCATTTACAGAGTTGGTTCAGGAAAAGGACAGAATATAACACAACCTTTTATAACTGATTATGCTAAGACCAGAACCAACGTTACCTCTGCAGGTAGCAGTGTATGTTTTGCTCACTGCACAACCACACAGATATAGACTCACTAATTGTTAGTATCTGCCTTGTTATTCTCACAGAAATTATTTTCATAAACAGTAAGCCTGAACCAGCAGCTGGGAGGTCTTCACACACCACTGGAGGTATCTGAACACATGCATTCATGCCAGCAAAGAACAGAATGGATGGCACTGGGCGTTACCAAGGCACAAACCCTTTTAGTTAAACATCAGGGTTTTGATTTCTTGAAAAACTTAGTCTGTTTTATTTAAATAAGCTGGCTAAGCCAAACTAATATTCTCCTGAAAATGTTGCTCTAGTGTCCAGGATCTCTTTAGACAGAAGTTTCTATCATCATATCCTGTGACAACAAAGGTCTGGTTGGACTTATAATTTGAGAATTAGTAATTTCTCACTCAATGCAAAGCCATTTCAGAAACCAGAGACAGTGAGGTTTGGCTTTGGATATTTTTTTTAACTTTTTTTTTAAGATTTTATTTATTTATTTTTAGAGAGGGGAAGGAAGGGGGAAAGAGAGGGAGAGAAACATCAATGTGTGGTTGCCTATCTCGTGCCCCCTACTGGGGACCTGGCTCGAAACCCAGGCATGTGCCCTGACTGGGAATTGAACCGGTGTCCCTTTTGTTCGCAGGCCATTACTCAATCCACTGAGCCACATCAGCCAGAGCTGGCTTTGGATTTTGATAGTTGTATCTAACTTATAAAACATTAGCTATAGAATGCAGAGAATGTAACTTTTTCCTAAAATTTTAATATAATCTAAAAATTAAAATGGCACATGTACTGCTTTCTGATGTAGGTAACATCCTTCCACACATTTTTCTCTCAAGGCAAAGCAAAAAACATGGTATAGTTAGAAAGGCAAGTGTTCCTATAATGCATATATTAAATGTTTAATATGAAAACAATAATATAGCCACAAAAGTCAACATATTAGATTGTCTGCTTCATCAAAAAAAAAAGTTATTTTCACTCTCTGAAATACAGGGCAGGTATTGCTCTATTCTGTTTTGGCAACGAGAATACTGTTATGCTTCAGATTAACATTTTTAATAGAAAGAATGACTGAAAGCTATCTTCCCAGTGAAATAACAGAGTACTCTAATATAGCCTAACAATTTAACAATACAGATATTTACTCAGATATTCTGCTTGTTCATACTATAAAAAACATAGCAAAAAGTCTCCAGGTAGTCTCATTATTCTTATTTTATTTAGAAAAAGAAGTTAATGATAAATGCAGAATCTTCTTTCGACACCATAGATTCTGTCGGAGCAGATGAAGGGGTCCATGCAGTAGCACTGGCGGCGGTGGCAGTTCCTGAGTCCGGAGGACTGCCCTGCCAGCATCTCAGCAGGCTGGGGAAAGGTGAGCCTCAGCTTCCCCTCCCTCCCCGACTTACTCCACCTTCCATACGGTATCTCTCCCCCTCTACGAGGAGTGGGAGTTAGAGTGGCCAGCCTGTCCAAACAATACTACACTCAGTGGGAAGAGACAGTGAGTGGGCAAGGGCTGAATCATACCCCTTTGTCTGAGTAAAAGGCATTCATACATAGAGCAAAGAGTGGTAGAAGCAGCAAATGAAATGGAAATCTAAAGATCTGGGTGTCCGACCAGGCCCCACTGCCAATCTCCATCATTTAATCCTTTGTGGAGCTTTAGTGTCTCCAAGTGTAATTTGACTAGGATAGATGAGCTCTAAAGTCTCAAAAATAAAATGGTATGATTTTTTGTAATGGTACCATTACAAAAATAAAATGGTATGATTCTAAGCCTTGAACCTGATATCAAAAGGAGGTTCTACATATAAACAGTACCTTTTGTCCACTCTCCCTAATTGTCCCCTTTGCCTTGTAAGTATTATATTTACAACAGACTCCCTCAATGCTATTTTCTTTCAATCAGCAAAGAATTGCTAAAGGAAAGGAGAAAATTTGTGGTCTTCATTTTACTACTGATTTCAGTGAAATGTTGAATGATTTACCCTTCTTTACTAAACGGAGATGAAGATCTCCAACTACAGTTACTGAAGATGAAAAAGAAAAATTAAGAACCAGAGTGCCCCAAGAATATTCCCTGTCCTCATCTTAGGACAAAAATTTCCAGGAGAAAGGGAAAAAAAGAAAACGTGACAAAATAGAGCAAAAAGAATCACTTCCTTTTACATCATTTACATTCTGCAAAAGGATCCATGCTGATGATGAGAAGCTTGCTTTTTAAAGGATAATGTACAAATCCCATCAGCCACGGGGCTGTGATGTTACCCACGAAGAATGTTCATTACCCAATGAGTTTCAGCAGTTCACTGGAGTCCTAGACTCGCCTTTCTGGACATCACGGTAAAGGGCTCTGATACAGAGACATAATCTTGAGGCAGGTTTAAAGCTACAAATCTTCTGGGTCACATATTCAACAATTTGCCTAGGTTGTTTTTTTTTTTCCTTGTAACTGTAAATTCTTTGTCATCATTCTTTCAAATTGGGATTTAATGTTTCAAATTGGGATGACTTCACTGGAATTGTTGAAAATTAGTTCTCTCTTTACCAAGTTTTCTTACTTTAAATTCTTGTAGAGAAACTAAACAATATTCTAGAAGGAATTAGCTAAGCATAACTGATGCATTTATCTTTTTTTGTTCATCCTAGCAAATAGGGTATATTTCTTGTAACAGTATATTAAAAAGTAGCATATGCGGACCTTCTGAATTATAAATGTCACTCCTACTAATATAATATAGCAAGGTAATAAAATATTTCATTCAACTTGACATAGTCTAGGAGGTTCATTCCAGACTTACATTATTATATGATCTAGGCCTATAAAAGATGGGATTCCCTGATGCCATCACAATGAAGGCTCTGGCATATTCTAACATTAGGGACTAAGAATGGCCTAAACTATTGCCAAATATCAAGAATTCATTGTCAAGACCAAAAACAGTCAAAACAATGGAAGGAAGAAAAGCCCTGTTGTTTCCTGAGCCAATCCTAAAACTGTCTCTACAGACTGAATTCCCCTAATATTAATACTATGGCTTCCACTAATATAGATTTAATTCTTCAAAGTCTTAATAGTTGCTTAAAATCTTTACTACTCTCTTTTGGCACAAACATCTGTTTCCTCCTGTCCAGGCTATTTCAGAAAAACTTTCCCAGCATTCTTCCCACTGTGCACCCAGCCCAGGAGGCCTCTTAGCTCCCCCCATGTATCCGGTCCTCTCGGCCCCAAGAATAAAAGCCCTGCTGCTCTGGGCGGGGGCCTGGAGGTCAGGGGCCACAGCGTTCCGTTCTGAGTGTCACACACAGCACTGCAAACCAGCACCATTACCTCTGGACTGAGGATTGCAAAAACCACTTGTACCACAGGTGCACCGGGCCCGTTTTAAACTCCATCTGTGTTTGGGTGACAAATAAGGCTTGACAAAGGGAAAAACAGGAATAAAAAATGCTGATTTGATTTTTAATAAGAAAGGTCTATTTCTGCAAACTAATTTCTCTCCATTTAATAAGACTTACTTTTCTCTATGTAATGAGACTTACAAAAATGTACCTCTCCTAACATCATATTAGACAAACAATTCTCTAGTTACAAATCCTAAAATACTCAAATTCTCACATAAACAGGTCCATTTACTTTGGCGTAAACATTTCTACTCAATACACATATTCTACTTTTAAAAGGAACTCCTTTCGCAGTTCTTCAAGAATTTATAGTTACTGGATTTCCTTTTCTAACCTAAAATTGTGTGATATGCTTGACAGAAACAGGAAGAAAAATGTTAGCAAGATCATGATTTAAGTTTATAGTTCGTACCTGTAAAAAATTAAAATTATATAGGTAAACAGGTTGGACTAAGTATGGAAAATGAAATGTGGGCAAAGGAATAATGCAACTCATTTATGCTTGAATGTAGCGAATCCTATGTTTTAGAAGGAGCTTATATAATAACCCAGGATTGAGGAGAAATTAGTAACTTACACTCCTAGAACAAGGAGCAATAGACATAAGTCAATTAACTAGAAGAAAGAAACTTTAGGAAATGAAGCACCATTGCCAGCTATTTAGAGGCAACAATACGAGGCTGGGTTAA
This sequence comes from Micronycteris hirsuta, assembly GCA_004026765.1. Lineage (NCBI taxonomy): Eukaryota > Metazoa > Chordata > Mammalia > Chiroptera > Phyllostomidae > Micronycteris > Micronycteris hirsuta. Next base: position 208,511 of record PVJI01000495.1, read on the forward strand.
AAACACAGGATTATGAGATAAAGTAGATTCCTTTATAGCTGAACATTATGCAAAACAGCTACCTTCCTGAATGTTTACTTTTCCTAGATCTCTTACTGACATGTGAAGAAGTATTTTCCAACTTTTAGTGGGTGGGAGATCCCGGACTTTCTGACATGTGCTGTATCAAGCAATTTTTTTACACGTTTCTTAACAGAAGAATATAATAAGAAGGCAAGGCTGCAGCTGTCTTACCTCCATGATGGGGTTGGAGGCCAAGACCTTTTCCTCAACATTGGCTTCACTGGCAGAACCACTTACAGTTGCAAAGTATCGCATGGCGTACTTAGCTGAGACTGTTTTTCCTGCCCCAGACTCTCCACTTACAATGATGGACTGATTTCGTTCATCTCTGTAAAACAAAGAGGAGTAACTGACAGTGCTGCCCACTTCTGAATGTAATTAAATTATGTCCTCTGTGTTTCCATCAATGAGTCCTGGTGAGTATCTGCTGGGTCATATATGCAACAATGTGGGAAAGAAATTAAGAATGATATTTTCTAATAAAAATAACTACTTTCAAACTAACAATAAACAAGGAGAAAAAGATATCAAGCATTAAATTAGAAAGCATCACATCTAAGAATAAATCTGTAATCATGGGCCTCTGAATTTTTTGTGTACACATATCTTAAACATATTATTTTTATCCCTCGAAAATCATTTTGGTATATTACAGTACTGTCGTCAACCACCTCAGAAGAGAAAGAAGCCATAGAAAAGGACTTTAGAAAAAAATCCTACTTAATTAAAATTACAGCCCTGCCCTGGCTGGTGTAGCTCAGTGGACTGACCGCGGGCTGTGAACCAAAGGGTTGCCAGTTCGATTCCCAGTCAGGGCACATGCCTGGGTTGCAGGCCTGGTGCCCAGTGGGGGGGCATGTGAGAGGCAAGCACACATTGATGCTTCTCTCCTTCTCTTTCTCCTCCCTTCCCCTCTCTCTAAAAATAAATAAAATCTTAAAAAAAAAAAAATTACAGCCCTGGCTGGTGTGAGTCAGTGGATTGAGCGCTGTCCTGCAAACCAAAAGGTTGCCTGTTCGATTCCCAGTCAGGGCACATGCCTTAATTGCAGGCCAGGTCCCCAGTTAGGGACAAGTGTGTGAGAGGCAACCACACATTGATGTTTCTCTCCTTTTCTTTCTCCCTCCCTTCCCCCCTCTCCGAAAATAAATAAATAAAATCTTTTTAAAAATTACAAATTGTTTACTAGTTAATAGATCATAAAGTAGTGTCTCCCACAAGCTCCAGCTTCTACTAAAATATCCTCACTACCAGAGAAAAAGTGCTTCATCGATGGTTGATTTGTTCATATATGTGAGAACTCAGAGACTATCACTGTTACATCTTTACTTCATTCACATAATGACTCAAAAACTCTGAGCGATGAACTTGCTCATAAGACCATCATATCATTTCTTTGAGGATAAGGCCTTATGTCATCTTTACCTTTAATATCCAGCACCTAGTCCAGAGCCTGACACATCGCAAATGTTCAGTGAATTTGTACTGATTATAAGCAAACTGAAACTTCAGGAACACCTGAGCCTAGGAATCAGTCTCTCTGCTTGGGCTACAATTTCTACTAGGGCGGAAGCAGGACGCTCCCACTTCCTGAGACAAAAGCAGCAGTCAGCTTTAATTCATCAAAATAAATGAGCAAGTACATAAAGGTGGTATCATCTGGGCCCTTAATTTACAACGAGACAAGATGACTTCGAAGGTTTTCAGTGGTACTATCCTATAGGGCCACGAGATGGGGGAGGTTATTCCACTAGAGAAGATGATGTTTTTATCTTTTAAAAGAGATTTATTCATCCAACAAATATTTATCAAACACTTACTACTTGACAAACATTACGCTAAACACTAGAGATACAAGTTACGTACACCACGGTCTGCATCCTCACGCGGTTGATGATTGGTAGGAAAGAGAGACTACATTTCAAGACTACAACACCTGTTATGGAGCGCTGAGAGAAGCAAGAGGCGATTGGGGAAGGCTCCCCGGAGATGAAACCTGAGCAAGGTCAAGAAAGGAGGAGTAAGAGAAAGCAAGCAAGGGATGGGAAAGCTGGGAGGGAATGTACTAGGGAGAGGAGATAACGTAAAGGAAAGCTCAGATATGTGGGAAGTTAGAAAAAGGCACACAGTTCACTTTGGCTGGAACATGGACTAAAGACAGACAAGGTTGCAGAAGCTGGCAAGAACTGGATCATAAAGGCTTTACACGAGATGTTAAAAATTTTGAAGTTTAACTAAAGGTCGTGGAGTGCCATTGCAGGGTTTTGAACAGAAAATAACACAACTCTGTTAGTAAAATCACTCTGGCAGCAATGTGCAGTATGGGTGGCAGATGGTCCAGATGAAAACTTATGAAGTCTGAACTCAGGTTGTCGTGGTCACTGAGAGAGGCAGATGGCTTAAGATATCCAAAAGTGGTAGGAATTAACAGTACTTGGTAATAAGGAAAAGGTTCTTTTTTCTTTGAGAAACTGCCTTATTTTACAGACCTGGAAAAATGCAGAAGTACACGCAGGCCTAATTCAACACATTCACATGACACTACCGGGGCCATGTCGCAACCTGTTCCTGAAGCTCTGACCCCCCCGTTGTGGGGAAATCAGGAGGACCTTGGTGACACACTAACGGACATCGAATTATTATAGAACAACTTTGCATGTAATCCTGCTTTTATGAAACTACCTTGTACATCATTCTCACCACCTCATTTCCTTTTTATTTGAACTTCTAGACTGTACTGGATAGTCCTCTGTTCATTTGTGGCTGACTTCAAGATAAATCACTCTAGCGAAACAGTTCTGTGGGGCCAGTGTCCTTTCTTTTAGGCATCTACAATGTCCTCAGAATTTATATTTTTCAATACATTAATCAAGAAACAGTATCAAGCCCGGCTGGTGTAGCTCAGTGGATTGAGCGCGGGCTGGGAACCACAGAGTCCCGGTTCGATTCCCAGTCGGGGCACATGCCTGGGTTGCAGGCCAGGTCCCCAATGAGGGCCATGTGAGAGGCAACCATACATTGCTCTTTCTCTCTCCCTTCTCCTCTCTCTCAAAATAAATAAATAAAATCTTTAAAAAAAAAAAAAGAAACAGTATCAGCAGTCTTCAGATTACCTTCTGCAATAGGACTAGAAAAATTACCTCCTTCTAATTCTTGCATGATTGGGTCTGTCACCACACCCTGCGCAACAGCTAACTTGATGAAATTCTCCCCATATTTCTAATGGCAAACAAGCCAAGAAGGTTGTCACTAGTCTGATGAAAAGGAAATATTAATAGGAATTGCCATCCTAAACTGTACTGCCACCTTTGAAAAGCTTTACTTCGAGTTTTAAAAAACCTAAAAATTCACATGTAAGTCCTTTCCTATAATATGGGGAAGAAGAAAATATTAAGAGCAACAAAACCAAGGACTGTTTAAACTAATCAGGGATTTGTACAAACGCACACATATACGTTCTGATGTCAGGCACGTGCCAGGTACATTTTCTTTTCCCTGATTTACAATCTTGTGTTCATATAATCAACAGTTTTTAAATGTCTTTAAGGGACTATTATTTCTTTATTATTCCTGAATTTTTGGCAGAGAGAATTCTTTCCTTCCCAAGCCTAGTAGAACACTTCGATATATAAGTAAGTACCACTCTTCCGTTATATAAACTTCTCTGAACCCAGATTCCAGTCCCGGCTCTGTCCTTTACCAAGGCTTTGAGCAACAGTGTGGCCTCTCTGGGCCACAGTTTTCTCATTTTTTTTTTTTTTTAAGGTTTTTTTTTATTTTTATTTTTATTTATTTTTAGAGAGAGAGGGGAAGGGAGGGAGGAAGAGAGGGAGAGAAACAGCAATGTATGGTTGCCTCTCACATGGCCCTCACGGGGACCTGGCCCGCAACCCAGGCATGTGCCCTGACTGGGAATCGAACCGGGACCACTTGGTTCCCAGCCCGCGCTCAATCCACTGAGCTACACCAGCCAGGGCTCATTTTTAAGATTAAATGGCAACGAAGGTCCCCTCAAAAGCTGAAGTACTGTGATCTAAGAGCCCAGCTAACTTTGCAGTTGGTTTTTAGACGTTGATGGTCGTCAGCCTGCACTGTGAGCCAGGGCAAACTCTTGGAGCAACTGGAGCAGGACAGGCCGACAGATACTCAGTCTTAAATGACCACATATGAGATGGGCAACACTTCTTCTCTGGAGGACCCCTGAATTGGAGATGGCCAAAATCAATAAAGGGCTACACAGAGAGAAATTTAAAATAACCCACTGACTTGCTTTTAAATTAAGGACAGGAATCAGAAAGCTTTATAAAGTAAGTACAAGGTCTTTAAAATGTTTTTCAGGTCTATGTGGCCTTTGGAAGAAATGAGGAAACTAAGTAATGCCGACCTCAGAACCGATTCACACAGAACACGGTTTCGTGTAGCCACCCACGGTGGTATTTACTCTCTGATAACCACCCACTGAGGGCTGCCACCGACCCTGGTAAATAATACACAAGCACCTAGGTCTCATTTTTAGCTTATAAGCAAACATTTTTTGTGAAACAAAACCTAGAGTTTTACTTTTTTGCAGGCAATCAGCCTAGTAATTTCTCCCTTTATTTGACCCTTTGTTAAAAAAAGAAAACATTACATTAGTGCAATATAATGCTTTCTTTCAAAGCTGTGTTTTTACTGTGGTGACTTAAAGATGTGGCCTCACTTGATACTCCCTTACTAGAGAGATGCTAAATTTTCCTATGTTATTATTACTTCTCAAAATCAAGCTACTCTGCTCTCTCTGATTTCTGCTTTTGATCAATCCCAAAAAGAAGATTTAAACTTTATAAAAGGTTTATACCAGACAATAAGCTCCCAATGACAGTATTCAGTATTATTTGTGAAGTGTAAATATTACTATAAAAGACTGTGCTGGCGCTGGTGAAAGCTGTGCTTTAGAGAGGCAGAGAGACGGACTATGCAGGAAGTGAAAATAAGCGTTTCCTAGAAGTACATGCTGAGGTCATTTCGTTGCTGGTAAGCAGCCTGTCACATGGCTATCACATCCTCTCCTGTCAATCTAACTTTTTTGTTCCATCGGTACAGAGCCTCTGAGATTAATACAAAGATCATAACAGAAGTAGTAAATTATATTTGTTTATAACTTTTTCAAACTCTTATACTTACTGTATTTTATTCCTACTGCAACCCTATGAGGAAGATAGTACTCGGCAAGTCCCAAATTCATGTAATAAAGAATTCTGAAGAGGAACCATTTACTGGGAACTGAGGTGGTCTAAAAATAAAGTTTGAATAAAATCATGAAGAATAATAGAAATCAGGCAGATGAAGGAGCACAAAAAGGATGTTCTAGGCTGCAAGAAAGGTGCAGAAATAGAAGTATGCAATGTTAACTGGAGGGAATAGATGTATTAGAGTAGGAACCACCCAGCCGAAAGTAAGAAAACTAAATGCCAAAGAAGAAAGGCTTTGGAGTCTCAGAGTTCAAATCTCAGTTCCCAGACACTATTTATTAGTATGATAGCCAAAACAAGTTACTTTTCTCATCTGTGTGCTCCCTGCAATGTCAAAGATTAGCGGTAACATGTTGACACCATGCTTGGCACATAGTAGGCCATCCAAACATGGTAGCAATTAATTAATGCAAGTTAATCCGCCTTTAGACACCATACACAAAACTCTCCTTATTGGGTAGCATGCATTACTTCAAGTCTGTCTGCATAAATAGGATACTTGGTACCACAAGGCAGCTGAGCCATAGGTGGTTAGGAGTATACAATTTTCCAATCTTTTAGTAAGTCTGAATTTTTTTTTTTAAGTTTAGAAAACAGAAAAGGCAGCTTTACAATGAGGCTTCCCCTGAGCCTAGTACACACACCCTCTAGCCCATCCAGTATTCTGTACCTCTTTTTCTGACTTTATTTTTCACAATATCACTTATTAATAAGTGACAGCCTGTATATCTTTATTTTTGTTGTTTATTATACCTCACTTTATGATGGTAAAATTTTTGTCTATTTTGTCTAATTTGTTTACTGCTATGTCCCCCAGGCCCCAAACTGTGCTTGGATGGTGCTCAATAAAGATCTACTGAACAACAATGAACTGTCCCTTCCCTGAAGATGCGAGGTGCCTCCAGGAGCACCGGTAATGTGAAACGCCAGAAATCATGTCTGGTAAAGACGGCAATCCTTACTTGGTAAGGAAAAAAAATGATCCTGCAACATCAATTCCAGACTATAGGTCTGAGCAGATGTGGTCTCTTTAGCTGTTGTGGCACATTTTATGCGTGTAGATTTATTCATATAAAAGGTAAACAAAATATCATAACTAGTTGAAGTATACTGTAAAACTGCATTAAAAAACTGAGCAAAGAGAAAACCAACAAACACACCTACAGCTGATGAATCACAGCATGGCTGAGCTAGAGGGGAATAATGAGGGGCGAATGTTAGAAAGCCAAGGTAAATCTAATAGTAAAAAGCAAGAATATTCATATAAATCTAATACTACTTGTTGATTACTAGTAACAAAGGTGGTAAGAGCCAAGCTTTCACGTATAAGAAGAGCATTTTCAAAGAAGTCATTTAGTTCTCTATGAACGGTATAAATTTTTCAGAGGTTACTTTTAGTCTCGAGCCCTCCATGCAATTCCCTCTCTGCCTAGTAGCTCTCAGGTTGTGCCTACCTGGGGCTAACTCTGTACTGCAGTGCTCCAGGACTATACAAACACAAACCGGTGGGCTTTTCTAACTTCAGGGGAAAAATGAAGTAGGCTGGTAGGCTGGACAAATGAGTTAAATATATACTATTCTTCTATGCATCCACAGTTTTGCATTACATCACATTATATTATTAAGAGTACAATCTAAACCTAAAAGTGGCCTTTCCCCCCATTTTCTTCTCCCAAAATTCCATGGCTAATATCAAAGACATTTTGCTGATGCTATTGAGGATCACTGATGCCCTAACATACAATGCTAACATTAAAATTCACAGTTTCTTTGATATTTATTTCTCTAAGATACAGGCAGATTTCTTTCAGCATTGAGGCCCTTTAGTTCTTGTCAGCACTCAGCTGAAAGACGTTGGGGGAAGACACTCAACACCACCAATCCTTGACCCACGCATCTGCAGAACACAACATCTACCCTTGCATAGTCACAGGACCGTGGTAAGATTCCAACGGCAGTTTTAAAATATCCTATGTCCTTTTACAAATGTAGGCTATTTAACAACAATGCAGGCCATCTAAGACATACTAGTCAAGGCTGTTTATTTAATAATAGTTTATAAGTTGTCATTCACTGTATTTTACAATATCTGTGACTCAGCAAAAAATAAATGATCACATCTAATAAGAATCATGAAGTAACAGTCTCACCAACCTGGCCATCTGCTTGTAAGCTTCTTCAGCGACTGCGAAGATATGCGGGTCCATATCGCCCATGTTCTGACCACTGTATGCATTGATAATGTCTTCTCCATAAATAGGCAGCTGCTCATAAGGATTTATAGCAACTAGGACTATACCTGGGAAGGGGGTGAAAAAGCAAAAGAAGAAGTCAATTATACTCTAATGGGCATATTAAACTTAGTTAAGTGAGAATCATACTTAACGGAAATTTCTATTTCAGTTAATATTGAACACATTGTTAAGAATCAAAACATGCCACACATAGCCTCTGCCTCAGAACCCATTATATCTAGTCCTAAATACACCACCATTTATTTTTCTATTTTTTACTTTTTTTAATCTTCACCCAAGGATATATTTATTGATTTTAGAGAGAGGAAGGGGGAGAGAGAGAGAGAAAGGAACATTGATGTGAGAGAGAAACATCAATCAGTTGCTTCCTGTATGCGCCCTAACTGGATAAAACCTGCACCTCTTGGCGTACAGGATGGCGGTCCACAAACTGAGCTACCTGGCCAGAACTTAATACAACACCATGTGAAAGCTAAACTAGGCTACTTAAAATAATGAAAATTGTGGCGATGTTAACAGAATTTTAAATATTTTCTTAGTATTTAAATCAAAAATTCTACTTCTAGAAATTTATCCAAATGAAGGAATCAGAGATTCATGCAAGAGATTTTTAAAGATGTTTATCATAATGTTATTTATAACAGTGAAAAGTGAAAATAAACAAAGTATATAATAGAGTGGTTAAATACATTTTGTCACAGCCATATGAAACACTAGTGTGCTACCACCACAATCATATTTTTAAAGAATATTAAATGTTATAGAAAAACATGACACGAAACTGTACAGAAACGGATTCCAATTTTATATCCAATTATACTCTCTCACATTTACACACAGATAGTGTATAAGTCAAAATAATACTGGTTATTTTTCAGTGGTGAATGACATGTAATTCTTTGCCTTTTTTATAGCTTTTTTTTTGTATTTCCTTAAATTTACAGTATGTATATATTAACTTAACGAAGTCACTCACTCAACAAAAAAGTTTTCAGCTGTAACTACAAGGGGGGACCCCCAAACATACACAAAAAGAATTCTCTTCTGGAGGGCGGGCCCCTTGAAGGACAGGCTCCCCTGTTAGATCAGTGTTCTAGGAACCCGTCTGTATTGGTGTGCCAGCTGGCATCTCGCCTTCAGCTTCAGCAAATTTGTTTTGAAGGCTCTTTCAACACACTGGTGTATTTCATAATGGGTGGGTGATTTAGTGAACTGAGTGTTCAGCAGTGTTTGACCCAAAATGGCATGACCCCTGTGCCCCACCCTCCTACTCACCTGATCTTGCCCCAAGCAATTTTTTTCTTGTTTCCCCCAGATTAAAAAAGGTCCTCAAAGGGAAATGTTTTGCTGATGTGGAAGAGGTGAAACAAAAAATGACGAAAACACTAAAGGCATCAAAATCTACAAGTTCAAAAACTGTTATTGAGTAGTGGAAAAATGTCTCAATAGGTCTTTGAAGAGGTCTTTAAAGGTGTCTGAAGTTTAAACATGTAAGAATAAATACACAACTTTTTATAAATAAATTTTGTGGTTTTTTGGGGTTGCCCCTCGTATGTTTCAAGTCTAAGTGAGAGGTTTATAACAGTAAACAAAGAAAGAAATCTTTACCCTCACGGACCTTATATTCTAACGGGACACTCAAACAATTAGCAAGGTAAATAGAAATATATGTATCATAGGTTAGATAGTGGTAAGGATCTGAGAACATTTACACAGAAAAGGAAGACATACTAAGAAGACAAGGGGTTTATGATTTAAGTGGGAGGATAGGGCAGGGAAGGCTTCACCAAGAAGGTAACATATGTGCAAAATAAAAATCAAAGAAAAAGGAAACTTGAAGAAAAGATATATTCATTTAATACATAGGGAAGAAAAAGAGTTAATATTAAGGATATAAAAGATAAATTGTCTTTTATTTTTTAAAATTATACTTTATTGATTGTGCTATAACAGTTATCCCAATTTTTCCCCTTTTGCTCCTCTCCACTCAGCATCCTCAACTCCCTCAGGCAATGCCCCCACCATTGTTCATGTCCATGGGTCATGCGCATATATTCTTTGGCTGCTCCATTTCCTATACTGTACTTTACATCCCATGGCTATTCTGCAACTACCTATTTGTACTTCTCAATTCCCTGACCTCTTTACCCATGCCCCCACACCCCCTCCCTTCTGGCAACCATTAAAACCCTCCATATCCATGATTCTCTCTCTCTTCTTTGTTTAGTTTTTTAGACTCAATTGTTGAAAGTTATGTATTTGTTGCCATTTTATTGTTCATGGTTTCGATTTTCTTCTTTATCTTAAATAAGTCCCTTTAACATTTCATATAATAATGGTTTGGTGATTTTTTCTTGTTTTTTTTCTTGTCTGGGAAGCTCTTTATCTGTCCTTCAATTCTAAGTGACAGCTTTGCTGGGTAGAGTAATCATGGCTGTAGGTCCCTGCTTTTCATGACTGTGAATATTTCTTGTAAATCCCTTCTAGTCTGCAAAGTTTCTTTTGAGAAATCAGCTGACAGTCTTATGAAAATTTCCCTGTAGGTAACTAACTTCTTTTCTCTTGCTGCTTTTAAGATTCTCTCTTTATCTTTAACCTTTGGCATTTTAATTATGATGTGTCTTGGAGTGCACTTCTTTGCATCATCTTGTTTGAGACTCTCTGTGCTTCCTGGACTTGCATGTCTATTTCCTTCACCAAATTAGGGAAGTTTTCTTTCATTATTTTTTCGAATAGATTTCCCATTTCTTGCTCTTTCTCTTCTCCTTCTGGCATCTCTATGATGCAAATGTCGGAACTCTTGAAATTGTCCCAGAGGCTGCTTCCATTATCCTCAGTTTTTCTGTATTCTTTTTTCTTCTTGTTGTTCTGATTGCTTTTTCCCTTATGTTCCAAATCATTGATTTGATACTCAGCTTCATTCACTCTACTGTTGTTTCTCTGTAAATTGTTCTGTATTTTAATTAGTGTATCCTTCATTTCTGGCTGGATCTTTTTTATGCTACAGAGGTCCTCACTAAACTCCTTGAGTGTCCTTATAACAAGTGTTTTGGACTCTGTATCTGATAGATTGCTTATCTCCATTTTGTTTAGTTCTTTTTCTGGAGTTTTGATCTCTTCTTTCATTTGGGCCACATTTTTTTTTTTCTCATTTTGGCAGCCTCCCTGTGTTTGTTTCTATGTATTAGGTAGAGTTGCATGATAACCTGTCATGGTAGCATGGCCTAATGTAGTAGGTTTCCTGTGGGGTCCAGTGGCACAGCCTCCTCCATCACACAAACTGGGTACTCAAGGTGTGCCATCCACGTGAGCTGAGTAAACCCTTTTCTTGTAGTTGAGCCTTGATTATTGGCCCAGGAATCGAACCTGCAACCTTTCAGTTTATGGGACAATGCTCCAACCAACTGAGCCACACCAGCCAGGGCAAAGATACAAATTCTTTCAAGAAGAAAAGACAGCTATCACTGGTGTGGGTCAGTTGGTTGGGCATTATCCCACAAAGTAAAAAGTCGCCAGTTTGATTCTCTATCAGGGCACATGCCTGGGTTGCAGGTTTAGTTCCAAGTTGGGGCATGTATGAGAGGCAACTGACCGATGCTTCTCTCTCACATTGATGTTTCTCTCCCTTTCTTTCTCACTCCCATCCCCTCTCTCAAATAAATAAATAAATAAATAAATAAAATCTTTAAAAAAAGAGGAGAAGAAGAAGAAAAGACATTTGTTCCTGTCCAAAAAAGAAGGGTAATGAAGAAATGGGCAACAATGAATTGGGTACCCCAGGCAAATAAACTTAGAAGTAAATGAATGGAAATATTGGATCTGAGACTCAGGAAAATGATTAATGAAAGAAAAATTAGAAGTGAGTAGAGAAGAAAAGCCAAGGATGAGAGAAAAAATAAAGGATAAAAAGAAAATAGAGAAAAAAGAAGGAAAGGAACTCAAATGTACACACGTGTGCATGCCTAATTTGTAAGAGACAGAAAAGAACCCTGAGCCAGGCCCCTGGCAGCTAATACTACAACAAGAAGGGGCCTAGGCAAGCAGATCAAACAAGAATTGCTACTATATCCTTCTGTGACAGCATGGATGGTCCTGGAGAGTATTATGCTAAGTGAAATAAGCCAATCAGAGAAAGACAAATACCATAGGATTTTGCATGTGGAATTTAATGAACGAAATAAACAAACAAAATAGAAACAGACTCATATATAAAACAGACAGATAGCTGGTAGAGGGGAGGGGGTTGGGGAGCTGGATGAAAGAGGTGAAGGGTAGAAGGAAGGAAGAAAGGGAGGGAGGAGAAGGAAGGGGAAGGGGAAGGAAGGTAAGGGGAAGGAAGGGAAGGGAAGGGAAGGGAAGGGAAGGGAAGGGAAGGGGAGGGGAGGGGAGAGAAAAGAAAAAACTCATAGACACAGACAACAGTATGGTGATTACCAGAGGGAAAAAGGGTGAGGGAAGGTAGAAGTTGATACAGGGTGGGGATAAATGGTGATGGAAGAAGACTTCACTTTGGATGGTGAACATACAATATACAGATGATGTATTATAGAACTGTACACCTGAAACCTGTATAATTTTATTAACTAATGTCAACCCAATACATTAAAAAAAAAATAAGAATAGCTACTATAAATCAAGTCAGTCCTGCATTTCTAAGTCATTGAGAAAAAGACAACACTAAACTTCTTGTACCAGCTCCAAAGACAACTCTTTAGATATCTACTCTTGACGTACTAGTTTTAAAAAGGGATGAAAATAACTGGTAAATTGGCATTTAATTTGGTATATAAATTCTGTGGGGGAAAAATCCAAAAGAGGAGCTTAGTACTTTTTATTTTGATGAAAATTATATAAGTTCCTGAAAGAGCCATTCAGCATAAAGTGCCGCTAGTTAATGATAACTCTGAAGTGAAATTGTCTGTAAGAGAAAATCCAGTCACATACATTCCTCATTCCCTAGGCACAGTATTTCCATGGCTATGCCCATTAGAGGAAAGAGTTCACAGTTCACTCAGGCAGCAAAGCACACATACCACAATATGTATAAATAAGTTTGGAATCAATGAAGCGGACTCTGAGGTTGTGGAGCACCGCAGGCTCGTGAAGATAGCTGAGGGCCGTGAGGTCATTTTCACCCACGAGGATGTCAGGGTTTCTTAAGTGAGGCAGCTCCTTGGTCTTTGGATCTAGACGATATTCCAAATCCTGAAAATGCACAAGCACAGTATCTGGATAAATCAGGCAGTAAACGAGAAACAGGGCCATGCATTTAGCTTATTTCCTATTTCTGATTTGCTTCTCAACTATTAAATGCATTCTTTTCCTGGCACCTTCCAAAACAGAAACGGTGGAAAGGGGGAAAAAAAGTTTTCTTTTTCAGTAGATGTATTAACTCATATTAACAATTTTTGCTAATATAGTTTAAGAAGTATTAGCCTAGATCTTCTTTTACCCATGGTTACTAGTATTTAACCTTTAAGTTTTTCTTCTCTTCACCTAGGATAAGTTGAAGGCAGAATAATACAGTGGTTAAGAACTTGGCTCTAGAGCAGGCTGGACCTGAGTTCAAATTCTAAAACTGGTACTTAATTCTTTTGTGGTCTTGGGTATGTTACTTAACCTAAACCTTCACTTGTAAAATAACAGCATAATAGAATTAGCTCACAGGGGTGTGGTAAAAATTAAAGGAGACAATGCCTGATACATGGTAAATACCTGGGAACACTGAACTTCAAGAGATCTAAGAATCCCCTGAAATTAGCCCTGGCTGGTGTAGCTCAGTGGATTGAGTGTGGGCTGGGAACCAGAGGGTCCCAGTTCGATTCCCAGTCAGGGCACATGCCTGGGTGGCGGGCCAGGTCCCCAGTGAGGACCATGTGAGAGGCAACCACACATTGCTGTTTCTCTCCCTCTCTTTCTCTTTCCCTTCCCCTCTCTCTAAAAATAATTAAATAAAATCTTACAAAAAAAAGAATCCCCTGAAATTAGCTATAACACTTTAAGTGTATGTCTGTAAATATATACATATATATGCACTTTTTTTGAAAGACAGTCCATAGTTTTAATTTGATTTTTAATGGGATGTTTGGTCCCAAAAGTTAAGAAGTACTACTCACTTTAAAGAGAAGAGAATATGGCTTTATGGCAAAGCCAAGCATGGAAACTGTGACTCAACTATGTATTAAAGACAAATAACATGTAAGTAAAAAGAAAAAAAAAATGCAATTTAATTGTAGGGAGGGACAAGCTGCTTTTGTAAAAAGTCACCTTTGTTAATACTGAAGAGCTACACAGAGGTCAGATATTCAAATCTGGTTGAAATGAACTATGCTAAATGGTGAGGAAATGTTGCAATCTGGTCCTCCACCTCTCTGCCTGCTTATTAGGGTACAATGTCCTTCCCCAAAGCTGACTGGCCCTTGCATTGGCCCCTGAAATACACAAAAGCCACTTCTGGCTGCGTGATCTCAGGCAGAACTACTTAATGACTCTGAGCCTTGGATTCCTTATTTGGAAAATAGTTACAATACCACCTACCAACCCACAGAGTTGCTGTGAAAATTAACAGAAGAAAATATAGCCCAAAGTACCTAACGTGTACCTAACATGGAGCAGATGATCAATAAATGTTGAATACATTAATTCCTTAGTTTGGCATTCAAGGCCCTCCTTAATCTCACCTAATTCTTCCCTTCTGTCTTCCCAACTATTCTTCTTGCCTCCGTGTTCCTCTCCTGAAATTTATCCTGCACGCTGCTACCAATGAGGCCTTTCTGAAACACAAACCTGGCACCCTCTTTTGTTTACAAACCCTGCAGTCACTCCCCGCAGCATACCAGTTGAAGTCTTAAGAGTTTTAGCATGAAACCAGGCCTTCTGTGATCTGGCTCCCATCCCTACCCTTTTGCTGATCCTGTATTCTCACTTTATATCCCAACGAGATGAACTCGTGTAGTTCCCCAAACACACAATACTGTGCATGCCTCCCTGGCTTTGCCCACGCTTTTCTGCACCCTGAAATGCACTCCCCTCGTCTACTCATCCCTCAGACAATGCTTCCCTGACTCCTTACCTTCCCCGGCCCCCTGGCCACTCCCCCATTCTGTTCTACTTTAGTCTCTCGTTTCTACTTATTATATTATGAGTCACACCATTCATAAGTACACCTGTTTCTTTTACCTGACATTGATGTCAGAGAACATACCTTTTGCCACCTCTTAAAATGGAATATAGCCAGTACCTTAATAGTCAAGCCCTGAATTAGAACACAAACCCTTTTAAATCTACTCCAATCAACTTGTTAAAGTCTCCAAAATGCATCTCAATCCTCAGAGTCTACCCCCTTTCTCTTTGTCAATTCAAATTCTATCTACCTTTCAAGACCCAGTCAAAATCCTTCCTCCTTAAAGCCTTCCCTGATAAAGCAGCCCATAATGAAATGCCCCTCTATGGGGACCCTGAAGCCCTCACAGTCTTTACAGTGTAGTAGAGTGGTTATGAGCACAAACCAAAAAGGCAAATTTCCTGGCTTTAAATCCCAGATTCATCCCTTAATCGCTATATTACTCTGTGCAAATCCCAAACTCTTCATCCATAAAGTTGTAATAATAACAGCCTCACCTCATAGGCTTGTTGTGAGGATTGAATGAGTTATAGCAAATAAAGCACTTACTAAGTGCTCAATACCTGTTAACTGTCAGGATAGTATTACTAAATTGGCAGTGCATCATAAACTTACCTTTTGACATCTTTGTGGTACTGAACTATTCTATAGACACTTAACTTTTTTACTTAACTTTTCATGTATTTTAATCTAATTTCCTTGGTTAGATGACAAGTTGTTTAAAGGAAATTAATGTCACACAGGTTATTAAGAAAAATGTGGGACATACCTTGTCAAATGCAGTGGAGATTAAAAAATGTGGCACTAAGACCAGCCCACTCATCCAGTAAATGCAAACAGGGAAATATAGAGACACAGTTTGTTTTAAATTATATTTTTTAAATACTTTTCAAATAAGTAGTTCCAACAAATACCAAATCTCAGACTAGCTCCTTAGATGATATGAAATACAGGGTCTGGCAGAACTAACGCCTGCATGAGTGCGGCTGGTAGGGTAATAACATGGGTGTAATAAGTACATTTCACCTAAAATGTCACTTGGTGTGCTTGACTGTGATACTGTTATGTTACAGAATTATATGCTTATGATTTTGTAATAAAAGATTTTGTAATAAAAAAGGTGCATCATTTGTGCCAGACCCTGTGTGATAGTTAATATGAAAACATTTTAATGCTAGCCTAAACAAAATACAGACAAAGAGACACATATTTGGGGGGATTATATGTGAATCAAAACCAAATCATAATCAAAATTAATGAAGCAAAATAATGGATTTTTTAAGTATGTGCTATTTCCACTAACCCATTGGGATAGAGAATTGAGTTTGCCATTGTGCCATTTTTAATCAATTTAATAAGTAAAAATATTAAATTATTTCAAAATTTAACTTGCAGCTGAAGTTAAGTATATCACAGCAAATATACTTTTGAATTCCCTTTATTTTATGCCAATGACAACAAATAAAAGCAAAATTGTTACCTTTCCTTCCTCAAGGTGAAGCAATAGGACTTTATCTCCAGGCTTATAATCTTTGAGCAGCTCTGCTGACTTCCAAACTTCCTCAGGATCAGGTATCCAAACCCTGGCAAACTAGAAAACAAAAAGAAAAAAATGTAAACTAGAAAGTTACTTTATGGTGACATATTAAACATATGGATTTATTTATAATTAAATAATTTATGAAAAAATAACTTTGGCTAATATCATATTTAATTTTTAAATTAGTAGATAAAAAGTATTTTAACTCCACTAGTACTATCATGTCCACATAACGTAAGAAGTATGCTCTGTATATAGTAATAATTTCACAATACATGTAAGTCAAATCACTACCCTCTGCACCTTAATCTTACACAGCACTGTATGTCAGCTATATCTCAATAAAACTTGGAAAAAATCTATGCTCTGAAGAGATAGCTTCAATGAAAGTATGAGTTCACTTTGTATAGTAAATGGTACCTGAAAATACATAATTTTAGGTTAAAATGTACATATAAATCAATTTCTCGCTGAATGTGGACTTTCAAACATGATTTTGAATCACTGGTGTGGGGGCTCTGCCAGTTTCAGCAACACAGCTCTCTCTTTATGGCAGGATTTATAGTCCGAATTTTTTGTTGTGGTTTTCCTCCTGTGCTCTGCAAAGCCTTAGTGAGTGCGCAGGCACTCCCCAGGGCCATCACAGTGTGGAGGGAACCTAAGCGCGTGCCTTGGAGCCACAGCTATTTTACATACTGGGGATGTGGAATTTTCTTTGAAGGAAGTTCTGTTGTGAGAGAGAGAGAGAGAGAGAGAAAAAGAAAGTATTATTGTCTAGTATTGTACCTTCACTATTTTATAAAGATGAGTGAAAATGGTAAAAATGTATATTTGGCCAGCAATAAGTTTGGGTCTCATGGCTTCAATATCATGAAAATAGTATGGTGAAGGGTTCCTGAAGCAGATCTTTAGCTTCCAGTAGACCCTTTGGATTTAAGCCAATTTTGGACTTCAGGGTAATGTTAAAGAAGAAGAACAAAATATATTAACATGAAAGAATACTCCAAATACTATACTGAACAGATGTGTTATGATTTCACGGATTCCTCAGGGAGGAGTCTCCCTTGAAAACGTACGTACGCTTACTCCCTGATGCCCATTTTCAGGAATTTATGTAAATACCACCATGAGCTTTTCTCCACTTCATTTTCTTTAGAGCTCTCATTACTACCTGAACTTATTTACTGCTTGTTTGCTTATTTATTAGTTCTCTACCTTCATTAGAACATAAGCTCCATGTTTGTATTGTTCAACATAATCTAGAGTACCTGTGTACCTGGTACACGGCTGGGCACTTAGTATTTGTTGAAAGAATCTCCGAATAAAAAGTATCTCCTTAAATTGAATAAAACAGTACGGTAAAATAAACTCTCCCATTGCTTTATGTTCTCTTACTACCATTCTCATGCACATTTTATGTCTGAACAGTGTTGCAGAAGGAACAGCACTGAACTAAGTTACGGGTTCTAATCTCAGAACCGCCACACTGGCCTTCTAGCCTTCGATTCGGGCATCTGTAAAATGGGGGTGGCAGCTGTCCTCATCTAGTTTACCTCAAGGGCTTACATACAGAATGCTTGTGGAAAACATAAACCAATACATGAGTACAATTGTTACTACGCGTTTTTCCCATAAGAAGTGATTGCTAATGTTTTATGTCAAATATGTTGCTGAGACTAGTTCTATAACTTCCCCCCAGTTAAACAGCCCATAAACTGAGTACACATTACTAAAATCTTACTCATTCAATAAACATTCTGGGTACCAAGTGCTATAACTCTGAAGTTCACTTTGGAAAGCCAGTATTTCCCTTTCTCTGGAAGGATTTACTCTTTCTAGAAAAGACATGAAATATATGAGATAAAGAGTCATAAAGTTACCTACTACCCTTGCTGATGAAACTAAAAAAGCAAAACAGGTCCAAGTGAGTGTGTAGAAGTCTCACTGACCAGCTCTAAACACGAGACTGTCCACTAAATCTAGAAAGAAGAGCCTTTGTGTTCTTTGTCAATAGCAAGCTGCAGCTCAGATTTTCACAACTATACCGGAAACAGTAATGAGTAGGTACTTTTCCAAAGGCTAGACTTCCAAAAGCTAGGTATTAGCAACAGATAGTAGAGAGAAGCTGAGGCCCTTGAACTCCCCAGGGGCACTATATTTAAACACCAAACATTATCCTGATAACCAACTGCCCCTTAATCTTAACTCTATTTCTTGGAAAAGTATCCAAGGAGAAATAGGTCAAAAATCACTCTATTATTACCACTGTCATTTTATGGTTCTTTTCCACCTTTAATGGTTATTGCAGAAGCAGCCACGCCAGAACTAGGTCATCTGGGGAGGTATAAATACTGTAGTTGCTGAAGCCCAGAGGAACCTCCACCTGACCATGCCCCTTCCTACTGCCTCTGTCACTGCCAACACTGCTTCCCACTTTCCCCCAGGCCCCCTAGGGAAATACCCGCGGCAGCTGGAGGAAGAGGACTAAACTTGTCCAGCCCCATCCAGTGTCTAAGGATGCAGGACGAAGACTAGAAGTCAAGGCCCCAAGATCACATGAGAATGCTAGAAATGGGACATGGCAGGGAGAGTCAGGCAGGAACCAGAACGAGGGTGGACATGCACACCTGGAAGTCCGCTCAGGGGCTTCCTGGTGAAACAAAAGCAGGTAGATAGCCCAGACGCGACACAGCTCCCAGCAAGATAAGGAGAGTCCAGTGTCACATAACTCTCTGTCATGACTAACTGGTAGAGGACGGGCTTTCCTACAATGCTCCTCAGTCCCTTTTCCATTTACACTACTCTAGTTTTGTCCCTCATTGTCTTGTAAATCCCTCAAATATCTCACTCACGATACCTCAGACTTTATTTTGGTTATTTATGGGTCTCTCTGCCTCTCACACGGGACTATACATCCTTATGCCATCTTTGACTCTCCTCTAAGGCTAGCCAAATTCTTTGCCCACAGTCAGTGGGCAGCACCTTTGTGCTGATTTTATTTAAGACAGAGGTAAGGCAAGGGAAGGAAAAAAGATGGGAGAACTGGGATGAAAGGTAGCAAAGGCAAACTTCATAGGCCTACCTCAGGATTTTTCCTGAAGCCACAAAGCACAGTTGAGATGGGGGAGGAGTCAGGGACTTCAAGAAGAGAGATTCCTGAAGTAATATGCAAAGAAAGAGTAAATATTTGATGTGGGAACTAGTAGAAGAGAAAACAAGAATTGGTGATCTGAGGTACTGTCACTAAAGTCAAAAACAAAATAAACCAAAACAAACAAACAAAAAAAAAAAACTGTAGGAGATGAAGAAAAGAGGAAAAAGACTTAAAGCAGATAATGTGAAATGTAAAAACATACCAAAGAAGATTTGTGATAATTCAAAGGAACGCTTGATTAGAAAGAGAGTAAGGACAAAATGGAGATGAGCTTAATTTTGTAACAGTAAAAATCTGAGAAAATAATGTTACCACAGATTTAAGTTGCATAACAGCTTACAAGAAAAATAAAACCATGTACTACTGTCCTACAGTGCAATTTAATGATGCTGCCTGGCAGGGATGAGGTAATTCTGGCAGTCTAACAGAAGAGCGCTGGAAAGGCGGGTTTGGGGGCCATGCACTAGTACTTGGCAGAGAGAGGCACTGAGCAGTGCTGGCTCAGCCGGGCCGGCCCTCATACCTTCTCAGGGGTCCCACGCATCGCTGCACCCGCAAGGAGGCACCCGTCATCTTTCTTTTTGACTCCCACCACAACGACAGCACTCAAGAGATCCTTGGCTAGTGCTGATGGCTCACGGGAAGTTTTGCTGATTTGCATTTTGCCAGTCAAGAAACCCTGAGCTGTGGGCTCCAAGAACAGTTGTTTCCAATGCCTGAGACACTTTGAGAACAAGACTGAGAGCACTAACAGAGTAAATGACCAGTCCCCAAGTCCTCCCAAAATCTGAGCCATGTGATTCTCTCTCCTTCCCCAAACTCCCACATACATTAATCATTTTCACACAGTACACGGGTACATCCTCCTAGCCCCCCATTAAACCATAAGCAGCTTGGCGACATGGAATCTGCCTTGATTCATGTTGGATATCCCATTGTGAATGTTTGCAAAAATGAATGAATGCCTTACGTGACAATTCAAAAAACCTATGATAAAAACTAATTATCCTCGAGGCTACAAACTGAAGCGGAAAAGAAATCCTAAATCATCAACACCCCTGCCTCTGAACTCTGTCTGACATTAGCATTGATACTCCACATGGTTACTAAGTAATTCATATTACCCTGATAGCATATTTTTAATGTAAAAAATTCAAAAATTCCCACTCTAAAGCCCATAATAGGTTTTCCAGAATTTTTATACACACACACATATACATGTACACCTACATATACATACACACACACACACATATTGATACTCCATATGGTTACTAAGCAATTCATATAACCCTTATGGCATATTTTTGATATAAAAAATTCAGAAACTACCACCCTAAAGCACATTATGGGCTTTTCAGAATTTTTATGCACACACATATATACACACAGCAAATACTTGTTAAATGAAAGAATGATATAATGAACTCCTATTTACCCACCACTTAGGTTCAGAAACAGAACAGTACTATTATTGAAAACTCCTCAATGAAATATATTCTTAAACATTTCATTCTGTTTCACCACTACTCTTCTCCATGCCAATCTACGGGTTTGCTGCAGCCTTAAAAGCCCTGCTGCCTCACACTCGTGTGCCTTTGCTCCAGCAACCTCCTCCAGCCGGAACCCAGCCTCTCCTTCTTGCAGCCAGCAGACTCCCATTTGTCCTTTGTGTCTGTGTTAAAGTAGCACCTCTTTTAAGAAGCCTTTCCTGACTTACCATCATTTGGCACTCCTTCTCAGTGTCCACACTACCTCATTTCATCTTCCACTAGAATCCGTATTCCACAAAATAATGACTCTGCATGCCTATCTCCCTCTAGAGACTGAGTTTCTTGAGAGAAGGGGTGTATCTTATTCATCTTTGTATTTTCAGCACTTAACACTGGGCCTGCCTATAATAATTTCTTAATAAACTTTTGTTATATGAATATTCTTGGCCTCAGACATTATACTGTGTAAAAGGGCAGACTAAAGTATTGGCAAGAGGATCTCAGAATCTTCTGAAAAGATCTATAATCTCCAGAAACAGAGAAAAAGGTAAGCAATATTTGAAAACTGAGTTATGTAGAAAATCTGGGTGTGACAGAAGGAAAGAGAGCCAGGCATTAAGTAACAGAGAAGTAATGAAACATCCTTTCCTCTCCCCTCCACCCCAAACCTCCACCTCAATCCCTTCATAATTCATGTGTTCAGAGTAGAAGTTACCCCTCACTTCTAGAACAGAACACTCCACTCCCAACCCTACCAAAATTCCTCACTCAGAAGGCAAAAGTGTTGTGACCACCACTTCACAGCCATCTCCTGGAGCAGCAAAGAAGAGAATACATGGAAAGAAAGGTAAACCAGAGAGTTAGCGTGGGGTAAGGGGTCACACTAAAATAGGGGGAAGCCCTGGCCGGGTAGCTCAGTTGGTTAGAGCATTGTCCTGATGGGCCAAGGTTGCAGGTTTGATCCCCAGTCAGGGCACATAAAAGAATCAACCAATGAATGCATAAATAAGTGGAACAACAAATCGATGTTTCTGTCTCTCTCTTCGTCTGTATCTATCTACCCCCTTTCCTCTCTCTTTCTAAAATCAATTTTAAAAAATTACAATGGGGGAAGAGAAAAGAAGGGCTGGGGGTGAACACACGGTGCATTCTGGGCAGGGCTGGAAGTGCAGAACAGAAGCGGCCTGTGGTTCTGCGGTAGCTTTACAGCAGTGCATGCTGCTGCAAAGCAAAACGGTAAACACCAGCACACGTCACGGACTTTGACAAAGGTTGTGAGGAATGAGAGCTAACTTCTATTGAGCGCTTTCTTTGTGTCAGTAAAGGCCTAGATATTTTACATATATAATTTCTTTCAATCTTCTGCATAACCCTATTACTAATCCATTTTCACAGATATTGAAGCTTAGGCCTTAAAAATGGTAGACATGGGGTTCAAATCTATGTCTAATCTAAAAGCCGAATATTCTTTCCACTCCACCACATTCCCCCCTTGTTAAGACAGTAAATTTCATGAAGAAACTCCCCTCCTCCACTTCAAAAATGTTACTCTTGGTATTATAATAGAAACAGCTATTAAACTGGTTCATGTCATCAGGCGAAACTTCGTATCTAATCCAGGACAGCGTGTCAAGGTGTCAAAAACAAAGTAATCAGCCTGGCATCCATCCTGCAGTATTCCAATTAGGTCTGACCATAAAATGGGGCTCTGCCAAAAATGACTTTAGGGGAAAATAGCAAAAAATAATCTCAGGATGCCAAGGACTAAAATTTTAACAAATGATTTCGGGTTCATTTAATTCTATGAATAAACAAAATGATAGGGTTGATTTAAGACATTGAATTTCTTCGTAACTCTTGAAGTTACCCTGCACGTACGGTAACATGCGCATGGTTTAAAAGCAACTAAGTTCAAGTCAGCTTCCAGCAGACATTAGTATTATTTTAAATTCATGAAGAAAACAAGAACTTTCCAGATTAATGTTTATGTTTTATTACCGCCCACTAACAAAAATTAAATAACCTTACTTCTCTAGAATTTTATGTGAGATGGCAGAGCTTTGGAATGAATATTTTTAGATCTGCAGTTCTGTAATATTCCTTAAAGATTATTTTTGGAACTAGGTCTCACTTCATAAGCATAGTCTTAATATGCACATCAAGAAAAATTACTATTTCACCACTTCCAGCCAAGATGGAGGCGTAGGCAGTCACACAACCAAAAGAAGGACAACAAATTTAAAAACAAAAACAACCAGAAACTCGAAAACTGCCAGAAAATCGAACTGTATGGAAGTCCAACAACCAAGGAGTTAAAGAAGAAACATTCATTCAAACTGGTCGGAGGGGCGGAGACGGGCAGCCTGGGTGGAGAGGACACATGGTGAGGTGGCAGGTGGCACACCAGACGGTGCCACATTTGCGTGCAGGTAAACCAGGAGGAACAACTACAGAGCAAGACAGACCATGCAACCCAGGGTTCCAGCACGGGCAAAATAAAGACTCAGAACCTCTGGCTGTTAAGAACCTATGGGGGTTGTGGCAGTGGGAGAAACTGCCAGTCCCTTGAAAGCCGGGCAAGAGCCGAGCAAGTAGCATTGTTCCCTCTCCGACCCCTCTCCCACATACAGGGTCAAAAAGCAGTGAAGTGAGTTATCCCACCCTGGTGAATACCTAAGGCTCCGCCCCTTATAACGTAACAGGTGTACCAAAACAAAGAAATATGGCCTAAATTAAAGAACAGGCCAAAACTCCAGAAAAAGAACAAAGAGATGAGGAAATAGCCAACCTATCAGATACAGAGTTCAAAACACTGGTAATCACAATATTCACAGAAATCATTGAGTATAGACACAAAATAGAGGAAAAAGTGAAGGCTATGCAAAGAGAAATAAAGAAAAATATGCAGGGAACCAACAGTGAAGGGAAGGAAACCAGGACGCAAATCAACCATTTGGAACACAAGGAAGAAATAAACATTCAACCAGAACAGAATGAAGAAATAAGAATTCAAAAATTGAGGAGAGGTGTAGGAACCTCTGGGACAACTTTAAATGTTCCAACATCTGAATCATAGGGATACCAGAGGGTGAGGATGAAGAGTAAGAAATTGAAAACTTACTTGAACAAGTAATGAAGGAAAACTTGCCCAACCTGGTGAGGGAACTAGACTTCCAGGAAGTCCAGGAAGCTCAGAGAGTCCCCAAAAAGTTGGACCTAAGGAAGCACACACCGAGGCACATCATAATTACATTACCCAAGATTAAAGATAAGGAGAGAGCCCTGGCTGGTGTGGCTCAGTGGATTGAGCACTGGCCTGTGAACTGACAGGTTGCCAGTTCAGTTCCCGGTCAGGGCACATGCCTGGGTTGCGGGCCAGGTCCCTGGTGGTTGGGGACGTGTGACAGCTAACTAACTGACATTTCTCTCTCACATGGATATTTCTCTCCCTCTCTCTCCCTCCCTCCTTTCCTTCCTGTCTCTCTGAAAATAAATAAATAAAATATTTTTAAAAAGATAAGGAGAGAATCTTAAAAGACGTAAGAGAAAAGGAGACAGTTACCTACAAAGGAGTTCCCATAAGACTATCAGCTCATTTCTCAAAAAAAAAAAAAAAAAAAAAACCTTGCAGGCAAGAAGGGACTCCAAGATGACTCTATCCAGCAAAGCTATCATTTAGAATGGAAGGGCAGATAAAGTGCTTCCCAGATAAGGTAGTTAAAGGAGTTCATCATCACCAAGCCCTTAGTATATTGAATGTTAAAGGGATTATCTGTGAAAAAGAAGATCAAGACTATGAAGAGTAAAATGACAACAAACTCACAACTATCAACAACTGAACCTAAAAAACAAAAACAAACTAAGCAAACAAGCAGAACAGGAACAGAATCACAAAAAAGGAGAGCACATAAAGTGTTATCAGCAAGGAAGGGGATGGGGACAGAATGAAGGAAAAGGTACCAGGAATAAGAAGCATAAATGGTAGGTACAAAACAGACAGGGAGAGCTTAAGAATAGTATAGGAAATGGAGAAGCCAAAGAACTTGTATGTATGACCTACGGACATGAACTAAAGCAGGGGAGATTCTGGTGGGAGGAGGAGTACAGGACAGAGTGGGGTAAAGAGGAGAAAAAGATGGGAGAACTGTAATAGCATAATCAATAAAATATACTTTAAAAAAGAAAAATCAATATTTATTTCTGCAATTAGCTAGTGGTATTTGAGGATGAATTACAAAATTCTAAATAAATAAAATAATCAAAAGTAAAATGGAATCACCAAGAAAGAAAGGAATTCATGCTGATCATCCTTATCACAAGACTATTTGTTTGATGAGGATTAAGAACACCCCTAACTTTTATCTCCTTTACTTAATTCTTGCAACAGGCTTTATAATTGTTATTGCTAAAGAAGGCCTTCACTCAACAGTGCGGAAGAGGTAAACAACGAGCCCCGAAGTCAGCCAGCTAATACATGAAAGAAGCAGGATTCAAACCCAGGAAGGTCTGACTTCAAAATGCTTAGGGTGTGTAGTATAAGAAAGAATAAAACAGGGTGAAGGGATTGAACAAAAAAGAAAGAAAAGGGGAAAAGCTCATGACAGCAGCGTGGTGACTGCCAGGGGAGTTGGGGGTGGGGGTGGTGGAGGAGGCTGTGTGGGATAAATGGTGATGGAAGACTTGACTTCGACAGTGTTCAGATTATGTGGGACTGTGCACCTGAAACCTGTATAATTTTGTTAAACGGTGTCACTCCAATAAAATTTAGTAATTAAAAAAAAGAAAGAATGAAATATAATCCCAATGAATCTGTTTCTTTTGATATGACCAAAGGTGCCCAATTACGCAAAACAACTACCATTTTCAACACCTGCTCCCAATTTAGAGCGAAATATAAGGGAGTCATGTCAAATATGTACAAGTATCTTCCTCCTACTCAGAATACCTATCACTCCGATAAATGATTTGGTATGAAAAGAAGTGATGGGTAATTTCATTCTTAAAATGTCTCAGCATGGTAAATTTTGAAGAAATCAGACAATATATACACTATATGAGACAACATAGATAGGCAGACACCAGTATGTAGTTCCTTCCGTGTACAGCAAGTGGCTCCCTTTGTTTTACTCCCAGCTTTGGGGACAGGCAGTTCTGGCTGAGACCATGGTCTGGTGCTAACTTGGGCACATTGCAGGTCTTTCATGATCTGGTCCCTGTCTACTTCCCCAGTCTCCTCTCTCACCACTCCTGGCTTGTACTTGACCTTATAACAACTGCAAACAGCATCTGGTTCCTCCATATCTACCTCTTTTACTCACCTTATCCCCAAGGTTGGCAAACCCTTTACCCATCTTCATCATCCATTTAATTCCTACGTGTCCTTCAAGAGCCTACCTTTCAGCAGCTTTTGATCACTGACCTTAACAACCAACTTGGAACAAACACTGTGCCTGGCATCTGATGCACCTCATTCCCACGCTTCCCTCCTACCTCTCAAATCACTCTTCTCCAGTTTCTTGTGCCAACTGAACCTTTTCTGTCTAACCTCTAAATGCTGGGATTGCCCAGAGCTCAGCTCAGTCTCTTCCCTCTTCTAATGCAGTATTAAGAGTTCAGGCTTTGGGAACAAACTATGCATTTTATTGTTCACTAACTCTGTGGTTTTTTTGTGCCTCGTCTGCAATGAGAGTAATGATAATGCCCACAACACAGTTATCATAAAGATTAAATTAGTTAATGTATGAAAAGTATTTCTATCTCTAGCCCAGACCTTTCTGTTGAACTCCAGACCCACAGACCCACATTCTCACACCACTACCTAAGATCTCTATTTAGGTGTCTCAAATACATCTTAAGTTTAAGTCTAACACATAACTCTTCTCCCACTGCCTTTTTAATCTGTCCTTACTGCAGTCTGCCCATGTCAGTAACAGGCATCTCTACCCAGCTCTTGGGAGAACCCTGATCATTAATTAGCATCACCTTCTCCTGGAACCCTACAGCAAATCCATCACTAAGTCCTGCCCTCAATATATGGTAACTTTGAACCACCTCTCACCACATCCATGGCCACCGTCCAAATCTGAGCACAATCATCCCTCTCTCCCTGATGCTAGAAATAGCTCTCCAGCTCTCCCTCCCCCATTCTTTATTAAGAAGCCAGAGTGTTTATTTTGAAATGGAAAAATCTGATGATGTCTCAACGTTGCTTAAAGCTCTTAGTAACTTGGAATAAAACATTCACATAACCCTCTAGAGCCTTGCATGACTTGGCATCTGTCTCTGGAAGGTCTTGGAGAACCAGTCTCATCTCATGACAGCCCCCACTACTCCCACTGCTTAGCCCTTCTCTCCACCCCTCCAAGGGCCATCTGTACATTTTCTGTCAACAAAAACAACCCATGCTACCTTAAGCCTCGAGACCTTTCATACTTTCTCTTGGATTAGAACCCTTAGCTTCATTGTTGTGTTACTGATTCCTACTTATCTTTCACATCTCAGCTTGTATGTCTACTATTTTGAAAGACCCTCCCTGACTTCTCCGTCTAAATAAAGCCTCTCTGTTATACTTTCTCACATAATCCTGTACTATTCTTCACTATAAAGACCATGAGGACAGAAACTATGTCTATTTTGCTCAAAATTGATGTCTAGGGCTAAACATAGTATCTGATCTGTAAGATGTACCCAATAACCTATTGAATAAATGAATACCCCATTTTATCAAATCTATGATACCAGCAGTGATAAGATGCATTTTTAATGTGAAAAAACAATGTGCGTGTCAGAATTCAGTAAAAAGAGCAGATCATTATGGTACACATTGTTTTTTCCTATGTCACTGACTCTATTTTATCTCTGTATTTTTTCCTTCTCTTTTCTTCTACTTTTTAAACTTTTGTCTAAAAGAAATGTATAGCCTTTCTTGAATAAAGCAGAGTTTTAAAAATAAAACTAACCATTTTAAAAACTCAGTTTAAGTGTTATGACCTCCAGAGAACCTTCCTGACTACCACGTTAATTAAGGCAGAGGCTCCTGCTTGGACCTTCCATGATTACCTTGTTTTCTCTCTATTCACTTGCCTCATTCCATTATTATTATCTTCTCATAGGCCAATCTCTTTAACTGCATTGTGGCCTCCTCAAGGACAAGGTCTGTGATTTACCCATTGGCATCACCGCCAGACCCGGCCCAAAGCTTAGCAGAGTGGATGCTCAAGAGATGTGTGTTGAGTGAATGGATAACTGAATGGATCGGTCTTGATGAGCCATAGAGCTTCCACGGGCTTGAAATGCGAAGGAATGCTATGCCAAAACAGAAAGCCGGTCACAGCAGAAGCCATAGAAAAGAATGAAACAATTTAATTAGCTACCAGCTTAGGAAGCATGGGTGAAAAGCAGTAACCCAATCAGCCAAGGCTTAAAAATACAAAGCTGACTTGTCCAAATGAAACAGAATTTATCAATAGGGGATGACTTTAAAGATGATAAACAGAACATGCATGAACATAAAGAGCCTCTAGGTTAGTAAAACTTATTCATATTTATATCTTATGTGCTACCCATCCCTCTACCCACAGCCTGAGTAGACTTTTGATCAACAGAATCCTTGTAAAAACCGAACAAAACCCAGAATCTCTACTCTGTAGCTTTAATATTTTTAATTACATAAAGAATCGATTAGGCTAACAACGTAAGGCTATAGAATTCATCTGACACACTTGAAGGCAGTACTAGAAGCACGCTGAGTCCAAAGAGGCAGGTGCCCTCAGAGTTACCCTAAAGGAGGAAGAGAACCGCAGAAGAAGCAGTATTGGACCAAAGCCAGCTGGCCATGCTTGCACCTTGGCCGTGGTGAGACAGTTCCTAGAGAACCAAGAAGCAGAAGTAATTAGATACTGAGGTTATAAAGCTCCAACTCAACAATTCCCAAACTTTCTGAGAAACCAAGGTACACTCTTCTTTCCTACACTGTGCCAGCCCTAGGTGCTAACGGGTATCACGAAACTGATAAAGAAGATAATCAGAATTCAGTGGTTGGGGGTTCTCAACAGGAATGAGAAGAACCAGCACGACATTGGGAATAACAGAAAGATTAAAATCAACGGTCATTCTATCTTAGGTTGTAAAAATCTCATAGTTCATGAAGTAAAGGACATTTGTTCTTAAGTAAGAGTTGCTCCAATTGTATATGCTGAAAGAACACTTTTACAGACAAATGCTGCACAAGCAAGCAGAGGTTCTGAAAGAACTATGTCTCAGTCTTTTCCTCAGAGGTTTAGCTGGTTCAGAGGTTCCTGACACTGACTGCACAGCACGCTTGTAGCAGATCAAAAAGGATTTCCCTGGAAATAAGAATCTCATTCTGTTTGTAATGACTGAGAAAGAATATTATTTCCATCTATCCCTCGACAGTGGCTTCTCACTAAAGAAAAAGATCCATGAGCTTTGTATGTCTTAATACATTAAAAAACCTAGAAATTTTAAAAATTATCACACCTAAAGTTGCTTTTATTTTTGTTACTATAAATAGTAAGTTTCCCATTACTTTTTTAACTTACTCATTTTTTTTTCCTAATTTTCCTAGGTAGTTATTTAAGCTTCTATTACAAA
This sequence comes from Micronycteris hirsuta, assembly GCA_004026765.1. Classification (NCBI taxonomy): domain Eukaryota; kingdom Metazoa; phylum Chordata; class Mammalia; order Chiroptera; family Phyllostomidae; genus Micronycteris; species Micronycteris hirsuta. Next base: position 237,983 of record PVJI01000495.1, read on the forward strand.
CATTTTAATTTGTATTTTAGTGTGCTTCATACAAAAGAAGTTCTGCTTTGCTAGCTCACTCTAGCCTTCATAAAAGCTGTTCTAAATTTATTTTATTTTCAATCTGTATGTGAAATAATTGGCCTCTCCTATTTACTACCCACTGTGTAAAAAGTACTTCCTCTTACTTGACCCATAATTACTTCTTTGGAGCTTTAAGAGATGCTCCTGAGTTCTCATTTATACAGTGAATAAGTCCATGTTGCCCACTCAATGTGCTTCAGAAGTTTCCAAACTTCTACCAGATAAATAGTTCATTCTTTATCCTTCCAAACTAAAGAGTCCATTTTTTTTAACAGTGCCTCACATTCTCTTACTCATTCTAGCTTTTTAAAAATCTCTCTAAATTTGACTTTTCTCACTTACAAAATAAAGCAATTAGATAGCATAGAATCCAGAGTCAAGGTTAACAGCACGAACTTTGAAGTCAGACAGATCCAATGAATCTAATATTTCATAAATGTATACCTTGAGCAAATTACCCAACTTCCTTCCTCACGGTCCTTATCCACAACACTATTGAATAATATGTATGTCATAGAGTTGTTGGGCAGGTAAATGAAACAAAGTTCAAGTTCCCATTACATTATATTGTCACTACAGCTACTCGCCCCAACCACCTCATTGTGCTCACTCTGAATTCCTTTACCATACTCTACAACGTAGTGTGCTATTTGGCCCCTGCCCTTGCTTTAAATCCCACTGGGGTGTTCTCCCTTCCTCTGAGCTCTGGCTGTGCCAGCTTTCTATTGTTCTCAGAACCCCCCAAACTCTTTCCCACTTTAAGGCCTTTACTGTGCCCTCTGCCTAGAGCATCCTATCTTTATCCCTCAACTTTTCCTACAGCTGGTTCCTTCTTACTCGTCAGGTCTCAGTTTAAATGTCTCCTCAGAAAGGTCCTTCCTGGCCACCCTGTAAACCACTTTGTTAACTTGGGATTGTTTGTCTTCCTGACTAGCCTGAAAGCCCTGTAAGAGCAGAGACAGTCACTAATTTCAGAACCTAGAACAAAGCCTGGCAGCTAGTAGGTTCTCAATAAATGTGTGTGGAATTAAAGTGCTCAGCATAGTGTTTAGCTGGCTTTAAAAAAATAGGTTAGGACCAGGATGTGAACACACCATCTTAGGCAGTTTGGCCTTTATACTGCAGAATACAGGGATTGATTCATCAAAGGCTTTTCATCAGGGTAATGAGTGACCATATGTTTCTAATAGCCTAGTCTAATCAGCAGTTCTTTAATGATAATCAAAAGCACATTTTGTACAGCTTCTGCTGTGGTTAGTTGCCTTCTACTCCAGTTATGTGTGTACTACTATCACATTTTGACTACAGACAGGATTTATCTGATATACACAGAATTACTTCCAAAATGTTATTCATGTAAGGCAAATGAGGCTTGCATTGGTGGGGCTGGGAGTCAGCTTTACCCTAAGCGCAGGGGCTGGGAGAGCAGAGCAGTTCAGCTGCTATAGCTGCATGGTTGATGGGAACTGGAGGGGAAAACCTTGCCCCGGAAATAAGAGCCCTGGGAATAAGGGGGGAGGGGCGGTAAAGGAGAGACCCTTTAGTGAGCTAGGTATGAGGGCAAATGAGAATACCTTGCAGGGAGGTTCAGTCACCAAAAGAAAAGAACGCTGCTGGTCTGCTTATGAACAGAAGCATTTATTTACCTCTGGTACGAAGGCTGCTTCCTTTTCCCATCCACTGTCTCTTTTATAAGTGTCCTTTCAGCTGAAATTTAGCTGGGAAAAGCAGCAATGAAAGTTGACCTAGACCTTATATTTGGAAGAAAGGCCACTCAAAAGATGTTTAAGAAAAATTAAAAACTCCTGAGTGGTAAAATACATCGTAAAGAAAGTCAAAATACAAACTGACCCACTGCCAAAAATCCCCTGTAACAAACTAATCATCTTTACATGTAAAGAGTTCTTACAAATTAGGGACTTCCGGCCAAGATGGAGGCGTAGGTGGACACACTGTGCCTCCTCGCACAACCAAAAGAGAAATAACAACAATTTAAAAAGCAAAATAAATAACCAGAATGGACAGAGAACGAACTGAGTGGAAGTCCAACAGCCAAGGAGTTAGAGAGGACACATTCATCCAGACAGGTAAGTAGGGCGGACCTGGGCGGAGAGTGCCTGCGGCCAGAGGGCAGTTTGCAGTTTGCCCAGAGAGACTCACAGCGGGCGCGCCTGACCAAAAAACGGCCCAAAAAGTAGCTGGTGCACCCGGAGAAGCCAGCGGGAAACAGCGGGGCCGAGACTGGTGGACTGGGCGGTCCCTCAATTGTGCGTGCAGATAAACCGGGAGAAGGAGCTGGGGAGCGGAGCAGAAAACACCTGTGGGGAGTGAGGTGGCAGCAGGAGCAACTCCCAGCCACAGAGGAGAGCGCATTGGGAGAGAGATGACTGGGAGCCGGGAAGAGCAGAGCAAACGCCATTATTCCCTCCCAGGCCACGCCCTCTCAGACAGAAATCAAAACACTGCATCTTCAGAGGTTACCCCACCCTGGTGAACATCTAAGGCTCTGTCCCTTAAAGTAACAGACGCGCTGAGAAAAAAAAAATGGCCCAAATGAAAGAACAAAACAAAGCTCCAGAAAAATTACAACTAAGAGACGAACAGATAGCTAACCTCTCAGATGCACAGTTCAAAACACTGGTAATCAGGATGCTCACAAAATTGGAAGAAAGTTGGTCACAAATAGATGAACAAATGAAGGATACGCTAAAGAAAATGAGGGGAAATGTGCAGGGAACCAATAGGCAAGAGAAGGAAACTGGGACTCAAATCAACGGTGTGGATCAGAAGAAACAAGAATTCAAAAAAATGAGGAGAGGCTTAGGAACGTCTGTGACATCTGTAAATGTCCCAACATCTGGGTTATAGGAATGCCAGAAGGAGAAGAGGAAGACCAAGGGAGTGAACATTTATTTGAACAAATAATGATGGAGAACTTCCCCAATCTGGCAAAGGAAATAGACTTCCAGGAAGTCCAGGAAGCTCAGAGAGTCCCAAACAAGTTGGACCTAAAGAGGAACACACCACAACACATCATAATGACATTACCCAAGATTAAAAATAAGGAGAGAATCTTAAAAGTAGCAAGAGAAAAGGAGACAGTTACCTACAAAGGAATTCCCATAAGACTGTCAGCTGATTTCTCAAAAGAGACCTTTCAGGCAAGAAGGGGCTGGAGAGAAGTATACCAAGTCATGAAAGGCAAGGACCTACATCCAAGATGACTCTATCCAGCAAAGCTTTCATTTAGAATGGAAGGGCAGATAAAGTGCTTCTCAGATAAAGTCAAGTTCAAGGAGTTCATCATCACTCAACCTTTATTATATGAAATGTTAAAAGGATTTATATAAGGCATGGAGGGATATCAACAGGGGAACGAGACGGGGCAAGAGAGGGAAAAGGTAAAGAGAAAAAGTAGCATAAACGGTAGGTAAAACAGACAGGAGGAGATTAAGAATAGTATAGGAAATGTAGAAGCCAAAGAACTTATGTGTATGACCTATGGACAAAAACTAAAGGGCGGGGAATGGGGCAGGGTGTGGGGCAGAGGGGAATAAAGGAGGAAAAATGGGACAACTGTAATAGCATAATCAATAAAATATATTAAAAAAAAGAATTCTTACAAATTAATAAGAAAATGCTAAAGAACCCAGTAACAAAATGGGCAAAAGAAAACAATACATAACTCACAGAAGCACCACTTAAAAAAAAAAGAAACATAAGGAAAGATGTCTAATATCACTAATTATTAAAGAAATGCAAATTTAAAATACAATTAAAATTTTTTGTATTGGATTTGAAAAGATTTAAAGGGTTGATAACGTGCTGGGAAGAAAGTAGAAAATCAGTATTCTCACATATTGGTGATAATATAAACAGGCACAACCTAATTAGACTACAATTTGGTCATGTCTTTTTTTTTTAAGATTTTATTTATTTTTAGTCAGAGGGAAAGGGGATGAGAAAGAGAGGGAGAGAAACATCAATGTGTGGTTGCCTCTCATGCACCCCCTACTGGGGACCTGGCCCACAACCCAGGCATGTGTCACAACTGGGAATTGAACCAGTGACCCTTTGGTTTGCAGGCTGGCACTCAATCCGCTGAGCCACAACAACCAGGGCTGGTCATTTCTTTTACAATGTTAAATGCATACCAAACTTGGAGGAGGGTAGATTTTTGATTTTGTACTTTATGTACTCCTATATTTTACTTTTTAAAAAAATTCTCACTCAAGGATATATTTATTGATTTTAGAGAGAGAGGAAGGGAAACATCGATGCGAGGGAGAGAGAAGCATTGCTCAGGTGACTCCTATAAGTGCCGAAACAGGGACTGAACGCACAACCTAGTTACGTGCCCTGACTGGGGATCAAACCCGTAACATTTCTGGGTACAGAATGACACTCCAACCAACTGAGACACCAGGCCAGGTCTGTATTTTACATTTTTGATAAGTATTATTTTATAATAAAACCAAAAGTTTTAAAAATATGCATATCCTTGACTCAGAAAGTCTGTATCTAGAAACTCCCTGCCATGGATACCAAAAATAGAAATAATTACAGCTGATCCTCAAAAAATGTGGGTTTGAACTGTGCAGGGGTCAGCTCTATTCCCAAAGGTATTCTGCAGCACTGAGTGTAAATGTGAAAATTTAGAGAAAACACAAAGATTAATATATACCTACATTCTATAAAGGCGACTGTAACTGTAGTAGGTTATGGCACAGCTACACAAACGAGTCCTACAAAAGGATACAGTAGCTCTGTATATACTGACACAGAAAGATACTGTTAGTTGAAAAAGGACAAGTTGTAAAACAGCATCATTTTACGATTCTACTTTTGTTCAATACATATTTATAGATCCATATAACATAGTGGCTTGACAGTCAGAAATTTCACTCATGGTTTCCACTGTTTTTGAACCCTGAAAGTCTATGGCATCTGAACATTCATCCCTTTGCCCAATTAAAACGAGCGAACCCCCCCCTCCCCTGCCGTGAGACCTTCCTGGGGAAGGGAGACCAGAGCTGGAGAGTGGGCCTGGCCCTGCCCTGGACTCCCATCTCAACTTGGCTTTGCTCTCGTCCATTAGTCTGTGTGTGCATTCCTGAAGAGATTTAAAAAAACACATACACACAAACTGTTTCTTTGTAGGAGAGAGTTGTGAAAGAAAGCTACCTGTTTGCACCTGTGATAAAAGTGAAAATTATGTAAAGAAATCTCTGAAAATGACTGTTTTAACCATACATTGTCTCCTCGACCCCAAACCCCACATCCTAGCCCACCCTTGGCCTACAAAGTCCCTGCCCCTCGCCTCTTCTCCAGCTTTCTCTCTCATTATACTGCCGTTTTGCTGCTTTGCACTTCAAGCCCACAGACCTTTTTCAGTTCCTCAAAGGTGCCAAACCCTACCCACCACAGGACTTCTCCCAGTCCATGCTCCTCTGCTTGCAACTCCGCTCTCCTCATTGACCACTAGGCTCCTTTCAAACCTCAGTCTGGCCTTTACTCTTTCAGAGAAACAGGCACCCCCAACGGGTCAGCTGCTGCCGCTCTGTGTGCCACCACAGCACCGTGACCCTCCCCTTTGGGACGACAGCACGGCTATGACGTGACATTTGTTGCTCTCCTCCCAGTGAACTCCATCCTGCCTAGTTTGCTCACTGTGCCTGGAACACGAATAAACAGTACACGCTTGTCTATGCATGATTATGAATAACTTGCTAAACACACTGTATAAAAAATCACCACCAGCAATGAATAAGTAGAATTTGAAATTATAAACACCATACCATTTATATTAGCACCCTCCAAAAATAAAATACTTAGGTGTAAATCTAACGAAATATACACAAGATTTATATGAGGTAACTACAAACTCTAGTGAATGAAATCAAAGAAGAACGAAAAAAGTAGAGAGCTATTTCATGTTCATGATTAGGAAGACTCAGTATTGTCAAGATTCGGTTTTTCCCAGCTTGATCTACAGATTCATTGCAATCCCAATCAAAATCCCATTAAGTTATTTTATAGATATCTACAAACTGATTCTAAAACTTATATGGAAAAGCAAAAAGATCCAGAATAGCCAACACAATACTGAAGAAGAACAAAGCTGGAGGACTGACCCTATCTGACTTCAAGACCTACTATAAATCTACAGTAATCAAGACAGTGTGGTGTTGGTGAAAGACACATAAATTCATGGAACAGAACAGATAGGCCAGAAATACATTCCTGTCAATATAGTCAACTGATCTTTGACAAAAGAGCAAAAGCAATACAATGGAGCAAAGACAGTCTTTTCAATAAAGACTGCTTGAATAAGAGGACAGGAAAGAAAGAAAGAAAAGAACAGAAAAGAAAGAAAGAAAAGGGAAGGAGGAAAGATGGAAAGAAAAGGAAAGGAAAGGGAAGGAAGGAGGGAGGGAAAGAAAGAAGGAAGGGTCCAGATGCAGACTCTATACCCTTCACAATAATTAACTCAAATGGATCACAGACCTAAATGTAAAATGCAAAACTATAAATTCCTAAGACAATAACAGAGAAGAGCTAGATGACCTTGGGTATAGTTATGCTTTTTTATTCTTATTTTTTAAAAGATTTTATTTATTTATTTTTAGAGAAAGGGGAAGGGAGGGAGAAAGACAGGGAGAGAAATATCAATTGCTTGCCTCTCACATGGGCAACTGGGGATCTGGCCTATAACCCAGGCATGTGCCCTAACTGGGAATTGAACCAGCAACTTTCAGTGATGATGTTCAACCCCCTGAGCCATACCAGTCAGGGTGGCGATGCCTTTTAAGATAAAACACCAAAGGTATGATCCATGAAAGAAATAACCAATAAGCTGAACTTAATTAAAATTAAAAATTTCTGCTCTGCAAAAGGCAATGTCAATAGACTGAGAAAATAAGACATAGACTGGGAGAAAATTGCAAAAGGCACATCTGATAAAGGCCTATTACCCGAAAGAATATATAAAGAACTCTTAAAACTCAACAATAAGAAAACAAACAACCTGATTTAAAAATGTGCTAAAGACCTTAACAGACACCTCACCAAAGAAGATATAGAGATAGAAAACAAGCATACAAAAACATATTTCAGCCCTGACTGGTGTGGCTCAGTAGCTGAGTGTCAGCCTAAGAACAGAAAGGTCGCTGGTTCAATTCCCAGTCAGGGTACATGCCTGGGTTGTGGACCAGGTCCTCAATAAGGGGTGCACAAGAGACAACCACACATTTATGTTTCTCTCCCTCTTTCTCCCTTCCTTCCCCCCCTTAAAAAATAAATAAATAAAATCTTAAGAAAAGCCCTGGCTGGTGTAGCTCAATGGATTGAGCGCGGGCTGGGAACCAGGCAGTCCCGGTTCGATTCCCAGTCAGGGCACATGCCTAGGTTGCAGGCCAGGTCCCCGTGAGGGCCATGTGAGAGACAACCATACATTGCTGTTTCTCTCCCTCTCTGTCTCCCTCCTTTCCCCTCTCTCTAAAAATAAATAAAAATAAAAATAAAAAAAAATAAAAAATCTTTAAAAAAAAAACATATTTCACATCATATGTCATCAGGGTAATGCAAATTACAACAATAATAAAATAACATTACATTTAGTAAAATGATCAAAATCTAGAACACTGACAAAACCAAATGTTGGTGAGGATTTGGAGCAACAGAAAATCTCATTTTTTGCTGGTGGGAATACAAGCCAGTATAGGCACCTTTGAAATACAGTCTCGTAATTTCTTACAAAACATACTCTTCTATATGATCCAAAAATTGTACTCCATGGTGTAATTCAACCCAAAGGAGTTGAAAATATATGAGGTCTGTCCAGAAAAAGTCCAGCCATTGTTAATATAACAAGATAGTTTGGGTGACATTGATGTAACCTGGCAGCCAAGGAGAGTGAGCTGGAATGTGCATGTGTGAACAATGATGACTTCACTGTACCAGTCAGTGGGGGCGGTAGATGCCATGGAGTGAGCATGTATATTGTGTGGCCATAGCATTAAAAATGACTGAGTGAGTAAAACAGCTAATCTGCACCAAATTTTGTGTTAAGCTTGAACACTCCTCTGCAGAAACTATTCAGATGAGTCAGAAGGCTGCAGCTGTGGGTGACTAGTGACCGGCAGCGTCACCACAACAGCGTGCCCACTCACGCATCATGTCTCGTGCAGAGTCTCTTTGTGAAACATCAAATCACCCAAGTGATTTGATGCCCTGCAACTTCTGGCTTTTCCCAAAACTAAAATCGCCTTTGAAAGGAAAGAGACTTCAGACTGTTGATTAGATTCAGGAAAATACAATGGGGCAGCTGATGATGACTGGGAGAAACAATGTTTCTTGTTTCTTGTATCTTCTTCAAGAAATGTCTCTCTTTTTCATATCGCATGGCTGGATACTTTGCAGACAGACCTCATATGGCCACACAAAAACCTTCACATAGATGTTTATAGCAGCTTTATTCATAATTGCCGAAACTTGGAAGCAACCAAGATGTCCTTCAGTAGGTGAATGGACAGATAAACTCTGATACATCTAGACAATGGATTATTATTCAATACTAAAAAGAAATGCTCCATCAAGCCAGGAAAAAACAGGTAGAAATGTGCAAAGGCTACATGTTGCATGATTCCAACAATATGACATTCTGGAAAAAGCAAAACTATAGAGACAGCGAAAAGATCAGTGGTTTTCAGGGGTAAAGTTAGGGGAGAGATAAATAGGCAGACCAAAAAAGGATTTTGGGGGCAGAGAAAAAAGTTCTGTATGATACCATAATGACGGCTACGTGTCTATACATTTGTCTAAACCCATATAACGCACAACACTACGAGCGACCGCAGTGCAGACTGTGCACATCGGCTGAGTGTGAAGTGTCAGTGCAGGTTCTTCAGCTGTAGCAACCCACCACCCTGGCGGGGGGATGCGGAGGGTGAGGAGGCGGTGCTTGTGTGGGGACAGGAGAGGTGTGAGAAACCTCTGTACCTCCCCCGCGATTTTGCTGTGGACCCCACACCGCTCTGAAAAAGAGCCTTTAAAAAATTATCTACTTTGTTCAAATCTGTAGTTTTATATAAATACAGCCTGTTTCTTTTTATATCACTTACAGTGTTGGTTCTAGTGATTACGACAGGAAAGGAAGTTGGTCCATTTAATTTTTACATCTTTTTTTTTTATTTTTCATGTGTGAGGAAGAAATAAGAACTAAATACTAATCACCACAAAAATGTGATTGTCAAACAACTGCAGAGTCCTTGGCTAAAATTCAAAGAACCTCAGCTGCATCATCCACAATTCAATGTATTTATAGTCAGCATTTAAGCCACCCAGGAAACACCTGCAGAATTTAGGAAAATTCCTATTCCAAACTCTCTTGAGAGTATGAAACTTCAGAACCAGAAGACAGCTTAAAGATAATCTGGTCCAAACATCTACTCATAAGGAAATTTAAAGCTCCAAAGGGCATTAAATACATACATTCGTACATACATACATACATTTAGAGTGCAAAGCTGGCGCAGACCAGACACGGCATCAAACACAGCATGCTCTGAGTCCAGAGTCCTGAGGCTCTTTCTGGCTCTCTGTAACAGATCTGTAAAAAATTACACAACTGCACAGATGGCAAGAAGAAGGCAGCTAAAATTGTATTACTTCACAGCTTGGTTTCCTATCCCCTTTTTCTAATACGGTGATCACTGGAGACTGTGCTGTAAGAAGGAATCCCATGAGAAAACCTTCTCCTTAGCATCATCTCCCAGCTTCAACCCGTAGCTTTGCCTCCCGCAGAATCAAAATCTACAGAGCTACAAGTGCCAAGCCATAGCTTCTTTCACATGTAACTAAATCTACTTATCCAAATGGATTAATGCGGCCCTGGCTGGTGTGGCTCAGTGAACTGAGTGCTGGCCTGTGAACCGAAAGGTTGCCGTTTTGATTCTTGGTAAGGGCACATGCCTGAGTTGCGGGCTGGGTCCCCAGCTGGTGGCATGTGAGAGGCCGATCAATGTATCTCTCGCATATTGGTGTTTCCCTCCCTCTCTTTCTCCCTCCCTCCCCCTCTCTCTCTAAAAATAAATAAATAAATAAAATCTAAAAAAAAAAAAAACCCTTAAATGTATTAATTCATTCAACAACTAATCCCTGAGTGCTGATCCTGTACCAGGCACAGGCCTTGGCCGTGTGTTACAGCCTCTGCACTGACAGCTGGGCCTATGCCTGGGGTTCCTTATACCCACCCACCTAGGCTACTGGGGGGCCTGTGAGAGCCACGGCATTTGCTCATATGCTGCACCACACTGCATTAAGAGTCTTCATAATCGTGTCCTACTGACTAATTTCAGAGATCAGGACTAGTACTTGATTCAAGCGCATTTATCCACACGCCAAAATCCCAGACAGCCCTTTCGTAGTAAAAACCAGGTGTTGTGCCTGTAACTCACGACTGACATTCTGCTGCAACAGATGCTAAAAATGCCCTTGCTGAAGAGTTGAGTAATGGTCTCTAGCAATGAAAAATAATGTTTAACGCAACCATGGATTGCCTAGAGATTCTACAAGATTTTCTATCTGACATTATACCATGACTGGTTCTGTTTGGTTCCATAAGTGTTTATTATAGAGTACATTCTACTACACGCACTGTTCTAACACTGCAGAAACAAAAATGAGTAAGATGTCGTCCCTCCCCTTAGGTCTGCTGAGGAAGGGGGCATAAACAGACAGTCACCATGACGTGGTAAGTGTGGTGGGGGCGGTGTGCACAAGGTACCACAGCAGGCGAGTGGAGACAAACTTCACCTTGGGCAAGCCAACGGGCTAGAAGGATGAATAGGAGTTAGGGAGGCAAACGGGGGAAGCGTGTTCCAGAGACAACATGAGTAAAGACAGAAGATGAGAAGCAGAATGAAGTATGTTTGTGGAAAATGAGCAGTTTAGAATCACAATAGAAAGAAATGAGAGGAATCCAGAGAGATACTCAAAGCTCAGATCATGAGAGACCTGGCAACACAGTAGGTGTTCAATATACTTGCTTGATGAAAGAATTGGCTAGAGCTTTCATCAAGGAAAAGATTTGTTACGCACGTTGGGCATAGTCTGTATATTCATTTTGTCAGTAGAAACAAAACACAACGCATCAGTAGAATTCTAAGAACACGACGCAGTCAGCAAGAACATGGCTCACTCAGCATGATACTTTGAGAGGCAGGCATAATACAGAGGAAATGGTCGAACAGTTTTGGTGTTCTTGTGACCGCAAGAGAGGAAAGAGCTGGGGTGGGGTCTGCACATAAGACACAGGCTGAGATCATATGGGAAAAAGATAAAAGGGGGATGCTCAGGGTCTCCAAGTTTGAGAGCTTCTTTTTGGATATGATAACCATCTCTTTTTTTCTCACCTCATCCCCACCCCCCACCTAGATACAACCAACGTAAATAAACCTTTAAAGTATTAGTGACTCTGCCTGGCTCCCCTAAGTAGAAATATTCCTCCTGGTTGTTTTTTGTAAGTGAACTTGAGTCCTTCACTGCCACTGAGGAGGAAAGAGGATATCCAGAGCTGGGAGAAAAGTAAGATAGCCTAGCCCATATTCTAAAAATTCCATACTGAAGCACACAGGAACTCTGGCCCAGAGTAGATTTTCAGTAATTATAAGAAAACAGAAGCAATGAGGTTAATAAGGGAGGGTGACCATAACTACTGGTCATAAATTCTGAAAGTTTTTCTTCACAAACCAAAAACGACTCAAAAAGTTAAAATTAATCTTTTTAATATCACTAACATTGGTTTTCTGTTCATAAATAAAAAGTGAGGCTGTTCTTGTATGGGGACAGGGGTATATGGAACTCTGTACTTTCTGCTCAATTTTGCTGTGAACCTAAAACTGCTCTAAAATATAAAGTCTGTTTAACAACAACAACAACAAAGAAGTGAACTTTCAGTACAGAAGCTGAAGCAGCTCAAGACTCAGAGCCTGAGGTCCATGTTCCGATTCACCTAGCCCAGAATTGTGACTCGGACCCCTCAAACCCTGGACCTGTTTTTGCTTCTCCAGGCATCTAAAGGCCTATGATTGCACTCCTGTGATTACAAGGGGCTGAGACTCACTTAAACTCATTTGAGTGCAGGATGGGAAGGGCATATATTTAGAATATAGGAGAAATAAAAAGATAGGAGCCAAAAGAGGGCTGATTCTCACAGGGGCCAAAAATTAAGCTTAGTATTGATTCCAAGGCAGGCCCAGGAAACTCGGCAAATAGGGATCTGTGGCCTTTTTGATGTACCAGTGCTAATGGGGCCCTCATTATCCATGTGCCTACATCGCTCTCCTCTGTTTTATCTTTTCTATACTCCTTGAGTGCAATTCCCAAAACAGAGCATCTGACTGGCTCAGTTAATCTGTACTGAACTCTCGAGACTAGGCAACATCATAAGACCCTTGCCAGCCTGTGCGTGAGCTACCCTCCAGCCAGGGCCTCCCCTAGTCCAGTCGGCTTTACCAGAGGGGCTGGGTCATGTGGGTCCTCAGCAGGAATCTGGAGGAGACAGTTAGCCTCAGAAGGAACTGTGGGGTGGGTCTGGCAAGCACTGTGAGTTCATTTATGATGCACGGATGACGGCAATGCCACGGCAGAAGTCTCCAGAAGAGAAATGGAAAAAGTGGCATCTGGGTGGTCCCAGAGACTTAGCGATATAAAAAGTATGTGTACAAGGTTTTTAATAGCAGAGACACACCTAGACATTCCTGAGACAATCCATTCTCAGCACTCAGCATTCCTTCCCCACCCACAACAATCCCTTAATTTAGAAAAGATCTGCCCCCACTCTCCAATATCTGAGGTTCTGAAGATACTTTTGACTGAGCAAAATGAGATCATAAAAGACACAGTAGCAAGTATTTTAAAGTCCATTCCCAAACTAGATTAACCTTTTCCTTAGCTTATGGCTGTACCCACAACCTCATCATAGCCCTGTGATTCTTCAACTTTTATCATCATAACACAGTGATTTGCAAGAACAGTCTGATCTATACAGTAAATTGTACACTATAGAAATGCGTAGTTCTTGGAGGGGGTGGGGGATGGTTACGGGAGAGGATGCAGACAACTGTAATTGAACAACAATAAAGTAATTAAAAAAAAAAAAAAGAAATGAATAGCTCTGACCCAAAGCCTTGTTTCTGGCAGTGCTAATACTGAAGGCAGCCCTTTCCCAAACAGGAAGCAGCCAGGGTAGCAAGAGCTCTGGAAGCCTCCCTAGGAAGTCAGTAAGGACCAAAGAGACCACTTTCTTTTTCTCTCTTTAAAGACTTATTAGTATACACTGGAATTGCTAAGCTCTGACAAAGGAACAAGTAGACCTGGGCAGGGGGTGGGGAGAGGCAGCTAATAAAAGATGCTCAACATCACTAATCATCAGAGAAATGAAAATTAAAACCAGTATGAGATACCATCTCACAACTGTCAGAATGGCTGTCATCAATAAATCCACAAACAAGCGCTGGCGAGGATGTGGAAAAAGGGGAACTCTGCCCCGGCTGGTGTAGCTCAGTGGGTTGAGCGTGGGCTTGGACCCAAATGTCCCGGTTTGATTCCCAGTCAGGGCACATGTCTGGGTTGCAGGCCAGGTCCCCAGTGGGGGCCACGTGAGAGGCAACCATACATTGCTGTTTCTCTCTCTCTCTTTCTCCCTCCCTTCCCTTCTGTCTAAAAATAAATAAAATCTTTAAAAAAAAAAAAAAAGAAAGAAAAAGGGGAACCTTTTTGCACTGTTGGTAGGAATGCAGGCTGATGCAGCCACTATGGAAAGCAGTATGAAGATACCTCAACAAATTAAAACTGGATCTGCCTTTTGACCCAACAATCCCACTTCTGGGAACATATCCGAAGAAACCTGAAACACTAATTAGAAAGAACATGAGCATTCCTATGTTCATTGCAGCGTTATTTATAATTGCCAAGATATGGAAGCAGCCCAAGTGTCCATCAATAGATGAGTGGGTAAAAAAGCCGTGGTACATTTACACAATGGAATTCTACTTGGCATAAAAAAGAAAATTTTACCTTTCCAACAGCATGGATGGAGCTGGAGAGCATTATGTTAAGTGAAATAAGCCAGTCAGAGAAAGACAAATACCATATGATTTCACTCATATGTGGAATCTAACAAACAAACTGAACTAACAAGCAAAACAGAGACAGACTCCTAGATGTAGAACAGATGACAGCCAGTGGGGGGGAGGGGGAGGCAGGGCGGGGAGGGATTGAGCAGAAAGGAAAAAGGACATGGACGACAGTGAGGTGATTGCTGGGGAAAGGGGGACACAAAGGGGCTAAGTGGTAATGGTAAAAATATAATAAAGATTATATAAAAATAAATTAACAAAAAGAAAAATTAAAGTGATTAAATTTACTCATTAAATGACTATACAAGCAGAATCAAAAGTATTCTATGACAATTATAGGATACTGAACATTTTATAGGTGTTCCTTGCTTTTTACACGTTACATTTTCCTCAAAAATATAACTGAGTAAGAATGCAAAGAACTGGCTAGTTTCATAACTGGTAGAAAACATGCACACACACCCCTCCCTTTAAAAAAAAGAAGAATGTGGATCTGTTCCTGTAGCTGGGCAGCAAGAAGATGAATATTCAAGGGGAAAACATTGTTCTCTACTATCTTTTTTTATTGCCAGAAAAAGATGGGCAGAAGGTGAGCTGTAACCCTGACCACTACTTCAGCTTTCAGAGGCTTTTACAGATCTGAATATTCCCAAGTGACCATTCTATGAGATGCCATGGAAGACACAGTGCGTTTTTATGTTCCTAAATTTATAAACAACTTTGTGGACAGAACCAAAAACTGCATTTTCATATGGTATTTTCCTATGCCTCCAAATATTTTCTGATTTAATACTGTCTTTTTAAATTGAATAAACCGTCTGTTCTTTTGAGTGATCATAAGTCTCTTAATAAAGAGACTGCATTAAATAATTACAGAACTTTTCATAGCTAAAAAGTAACTAAGTCACTAAAAATGATCTTCATTTCTAATTAATCTTTAACTGACAGTTCTTACTACTTTAAATTATCCCTCTTCTACTTATGTTGTAAATAATAGAACACTAATATTTACAAGAGAATACTGTAAATGACAGAGCACTAATCTCTAAAAGAGAATAAAAGACAGCCCTAGCTGATGTGGCTCAGTGGCTTGAGAACCAGCCTGCAAACTGAAATGCACCAGTTCGATTCCCAGTCAGGGCACATGCCTGGGTTGCAGGCCAGGTCCCTCATTGGGGGCACATGAGAGGCAACCACGTATCTTTCACACATTGATGTTTATCTTCCTCTCTTTCTCTCTCCCTTCTCCTCTCTCTAAAAAAGTAAATAAATGAAATCTTTCAAAAATAAATAAATAAAAGAAAATAAGTAACAAAAGTTCACTATGTGAAAAAAGACTGTCAGCTGATAAATCATTTCAGTATCAAAAGATTTTTTGAAAAATACATGTTTTGGTATTCAGTTTGAACAAAGTAGAGCACATTCACAAATACTACTGGAATTAAGGGGACTCCTAGAGAGTTCAAGATTTCTGTCACATGAGTTAAGTAGCTTGTTTAAAGGATGTCAGTTGATCTCTACATGAAACCTCTGACGAGATCATGAGATACTGAATTCCTAAAAAACAAGGTCCTTTTTTAGAAATCTTACCCTGGGTAGTGCTGACCAATGTTACTAAATGAAATAAAAAGAAAAACATAAATCAGCACGATCTTTAAATTTTTCTTTTACTTTATTTTTGTTTACACTATTACAGATGTCCCAATTTCCCTCCCTTTTGCCCACTTCTTCCCTCCCCCTTCCCTCTGGCCACCACCACACTGTTGTCTGTGCCTTCTTTTATCCAACCCCCTATTCCCTTTGACAGCTGTCACTCTGTTCCACGTATCCATTTCTGTTTCCATTTTGTTCATCAGATACCACATATAAGTGAGATCACATGGTATTTGACTTTCTCTGACTGGTTTATTTCACATAACATAATAATCTCCAAGCCCATCCATGCAAAAGGTGAGTTCCTTCTTTTTACGGTCATGTAGTATTCCATTGTATAAATGTACCACAGCTTTTTTATCCACTCATATATTGATGGACACCTGGGCTGTTGCCAGATCTTGGCAACTGTAAGCAGTGCTGCTATGAACATAGGGGAGCATACATTCTTTTGCACTGGTTGTTTCACGATTCCTAGGATATAATCCCAGAAGTGAGATCACTGGGTCAAAAGGCAGATCCATTTTTAATTTTTGGCAGAAATTCCATACTGTTTTCCACAGGAGCTGCACCAGTCTGCACTCCCACCAACAGTGCACTAAGGTTCCTTTTTCTCCACGTCCTCTCCAACACTGGTTTGTGGTGTTTTTTTTAAGTTTCTTATTGTATATTTTTCCATTACCATATAGTCCCCTTATAATCCTCTTCCCACCACAATCACCACACTGTTGTCCATGTCCATGAATCCTTTTCCCTTTTTGCTCAATCCTTCCACCCCCCCAACTCCCCCTAACCCGTGGTTTTTTTGTTTGTTTGTTTTTTAATTTGTGGCATAAGAACAGGCATACAGATCAATGGAACAGAACAGAGAACCCAGAAATAAACCCAAGTCTCTATGGTCAGTTAATATTTGACAAAGGAGGCAAGAGCATACAATGGAGTAAAGACAGTCTCTTGAATAAGTGGTGTTGGGAAAATTAGACAGTACATGCAAAAAAGTGAAACTAGACCACCAACTTATACCATACATAAGAATGAACTCAAAATGAATTCAAGACTTACATGTGAGACTTGAAACCATAAAAATCCTAGAAGTAAACATAGGCAGTAAAATCCCAGACATCTCTCACAGCAATATTTTTGCTGATATACCTCCTAGGGCAAGAGGAACATAGGGAAAAAATAAACAAATGGAACTACATCAGATTAAAAAGCTTCTACATAGATAGCAAAGGCAACCAGCAACAAAATGAAAAGGGAACTCACTGTATGGGAGAAAATATTTGCTGGTGATATATCTGATAAGGGGTTATTTAAAATATAGAGAGAACTCGTATAACTCAACACCAGGAAGACAAACAATGCAATTTAAAAAATGGGCAAAGGACCTGAATAGACAATTTTCCAAAGAGGACATACATATGGCCAATAGACATATGAAAAAATGCTAAACACTTTTTCTCTTTTTAGATTTATTGAGAAACCTCTTCCATGGATACTAATTAAACACGTTTATACTATACAAATATAATTGTACACACTATAGCTAGGAAGTAAAGTGGGTGGACTATTTAAAAAAAAAACAATCAAAGTTTTGGTAAAAAAAGCTCCACAACTTTGAGAAGACAAAAATAAAGATTCATGCCCTGATTTTTTAGCATTATGGTAATGCTAAATAATGAAATTTTTTACATATTTCCTATAACAATAAGCAAATCTATTTGTCTGTTTTGAACGTTGTTCTTTTAAAAATGCAATGGCAGCCGCCACCAGCATGTGAGGCTATACCGCCCAGAAGGTGCCTGATCTCCAAAGCTGAAAATACAATGCACATCCTGGTACTAAACAATTACATAACATTATTTTAAGTTACTAATTAAAATAAACATGCAGTCAGGAGGAGATGGTTCTAGCAACATTTCCCAGGTAAATTGTCTTTCATTTGTATGATTTAAATCACATTCCTTTTCTGTGAGGGTGGGAATGGAACAAGAGGACCACAGGATAGTCTGTTCTCTGCTTGCCGGGTCCATGGTCCATGTTAACCAGAAGAGTCCTATTACTGGGCACTATAATCCCTGTTTTCCAGATGAAAAAACTGAGGATGGGTGAGGCAAGGTATCTTGGCCACGATGACACGGCTCGTTAAGTGGCAGAGGCAGGATGTGGCCCGAGAATGTCTAGCTCCAACTTTCACTCTCTCTCCATTACACTGGGCTCATTAGGTGGTTTCTTATTCAAACCTCAACTCAAATGTCACCTTCTCAGAGAAGCTATCCTTTTATATGGGCAGTTTTATTTTCTCCACATTTTAAAGAGATTGGACCCATTAATACGTTGTAGAGTCTTTTCCAGTTGAAAATAAAGCTTTTTTGCAGATTTGTTTCAAATAGTACCTTAGATAAAATTCTTCAAAAAGAGGAGAAAAAAGGAAATGATCCAGGAAGAGAAAAATAAGGATGTTAACAAGGAAAGCAGAATTACACTTTCTCCCTTGTCGCCTCACTGAAGGGCGGAGGAGTGGGAGCCGATTCTGAAGGCCAAGCGTGCAAACCTGACTACTCTCACGCCCGTGGAGTCATCGGATGCGCACAATCAAGGCTCTGTCGAAGGTTCCCCACAAAGATACACCCCTTTGGGCATGTGGGTAAAACAGACGTTCGGAGTTTGAAATGTCACATGGGGTTGTGGCTTTCTCAAAATAATGAAATATTATTTGTGTTATGTATGAAGGCTTCTTAAATACCTTCTCAAAAGACTTTGTGATAGATTTTAACCTTGATATTAAAAATTTAAGGGCTTGGCCCTGGCTGGGTAGCTCAATTGGTTAGAGCCTTGTCCCAATACACCAACGTTGTGGGTTTGATCTCTGGTCAGGGCGCATATAAGAATCAATCAATGAATGCATGAATAAGTGGAACAACAAATCAATGTCTGTCTATCCGTCTCTCTCTCCCTTCTTCTCTCTAAAATCAATCAATAAAGACATTTTTTTAAATGTAGGGCCTCTCTAGCCAGGTGGCTCAGTTGGTTCGAGCATCATCTCACACACCAAAAGGTTGCAGGTTTGATTCCCAGTCAGGGCACATACCTCGGTTGTGGGTTTGATCCCAGGTTGGATTACGTATGGGAGGCAACCAATCGAAATTTCCCTCTCTCTCTCTCTTTCACTCCCCACCCCCTGCCTTTCTCTCACTCTAAAATCAATAAACATATCTTCAGGTGAGAATTTAAAGATATTAGGGGCTCTCAGAGAGAAGAAATAGACTATATGACACAAAACTATTTATCTGAGGCATGTACGGAACGGTGTGCTAAATGCATTTTATACTATGGCTTTTCCTGTTTTCAATTTTTTATTATCTTTGTCCACCATCCTTGGGTATTCAGGTCCTGTTATATAGTCTTAGTTCTTCCCTGATTGAAGGAACTAACTTACATGTCCAGCAAGAGCTCTGAACACCTCTGACCCTCCTCACTCCCACCCCGACGCTCAATGACCAAACAGCCCAACTTCAAACAGCCTCCTGAGACGACCTATCTGGAACTCACCTTTGGGTTCCAGAAGCACTGCGTAATCAGGCAGTACAAAGATTAAAAGGGAAACTTTCTAAACTTGGATGAGGCCTCTCTCTGATTATCTCTCAATTCAATGATTATGTGTTTCTGAATTCTTCTAATGTAGCACTTCTTCTGTAGCAAAAAGTTCCCCACGTTATTGAACATTATTAAATTATCCAGTTGATAAAAAAAAAATTAAGAAGTTGAAAGAATAGTGGGTCAGGTGGTTGGTCTCATTACATAATATACACTAGGACTCAAAACACCAAAGGAGAAAGTAAAAAGAAAAAAAAGCAAGCATATCTTTGTAATCTTTCCTATCAGTCCACATTATAGCAGTTTATAAACATATATAGTTGATATCTGTACATAATGAGTTCCTGGAAGCCAAATTCTAAGATGGAAAACTGTAAAGCAGTTCATATTTTCTCAAAAGAGCAATGTTGTAACTGAGATTTGGGTTCATGAGACTTAGGTAGTAGTTGTAGGTATGATCAAAGAAATACTATAAAGCAAATATGCAAATGTATAAAACTCTAAAGCAATTTCAAATAACAAAATTATGCTGCTGGTCCTAGTCCTAGGGTTTAAAACAATACAAATTGATTATACAAGTATTCCGCTGTAAAAACATAGAAAAGCAGCTCTGGCTGGTATAGCTCAGTGGGTTGAGTGCTGGCCAGGTCACCGGATCGATTCCTCGTCAGGGCACATGCCTGGGTTGCAGGCCAGGTCCCTGGGGGGCCACGTGAGATGCAACCACACATTGATGTTTCTCTTCCTCTCTTTCTTCCTCCTCTCCCCTTTCTCTAAAAAATAAATATTTTTTTAAAAACACAGAAAAGCACACTCTGACATAATACATATGAAATACATATTGATCGGAAATCTCTATATTTACATTAAACCTATAAATATAAGAAAAATTATATAATGATTGGATAATGATTGGGATTTGAGTTAAAATACTTCAGAAAAAGTTGAAAAAGGGACTAGAGGAAGCAAGACATGGAAAATGCTGATATTTGTTGAAGCTGTGTGCTTAGGGGTTTATCTTACAATTCTGTTTACTTTGTGTACGTTTGAAAACTTTTCATTAAAAATGTTTATGAATCTAAACTAAACATTAAAAACAGTGACTACTTAATAATTAATAAATGCTATTTAATAATTTCTATTACCTTACTAAAACTTAGAAAGGCTCTTTGAAGTAAAACGAAGTAGATCATAGCACAAGAGAGGGGGATTAAGGCAACTTCCCCACAGCAAGCGGCTGCCAGTAACATACCTGATGGGAGAGCCCTCCCCACACCTTCCAGAGAGTGTGCTCACACATCATTAAACCAAAGTGCAAAAGTGTAACTGAAGAGGATGAGGCTAGACTCTCACATAACATCATGTATAAAAATTAACTCAGAATGGATCAAAGATCTAAGTTTAAGAGATCAACCTATAAAACTCTAAGAAGAAAACATAGGGAAAACCTTCCTGACATTTGATTTGGCAATGGTCTCTTGGCTATGACACCAAAAGCACAGACAACAAAAGAAAAAAAACAGATAAATTGGACCATGTCAAAATTTGAAACTTCTCTGCATCAAAGTATATAATCAACAGCAAAAATGCAACTGAGAGAATGGGAGAAAATATTTGCAAATCCTGTATTTGATAAGGGGTTGATATCCAGAATATGTAAAGAATTCCTATCATTCACTGACAACGAAAAGGAATAATCTGATTAAAATGAACAAAGGCCCTGACCAATGTGGCTCAGTTGGTTGGGCGTCGCCCCGCAAAGCGAGAGGTCTTGGGCTGGATTCCTAGTTTTGGCTCATGCCTAGGTTGCAGGTTTGGTCCTGGTTGGGGCTCATATGAGAGGCAACCAATCGATCTTTCTCTCTCACATCCATGTTTCTCTACCTCTCTTTCTTTCTTCCTTCCTCGCTCTCTAAAAGTAAATAAATAAAGTTAAAAAATAAATAAAAATGAACAAAGGACTTGAATAGACAAGAGATTTCTCCAAAGAAGAGATACAA
This sequence comes from Micronycteris hirsuta, assembly GCA_004026765.1. Classification (NCBI taxonomy): domain Eukaryota; kingdom Metazoa; phylum Chordata; class Mammalia; order Chiroptera; family Phyllostomidae; genus Micronycteris; species Micronycteris hirsuta. The sequence goes on from PVJI01000495.1 coordinate 259,437, forward strand.
ATGTCCAGCAAACAGATGAGAAAAGCTCAATATCATTAATTATTAGGGAAATGCAAATCAAAACCACAATGAGATACTACCTCATACCCATTAGGATGCCTCTATCAAAAAATAAAAAT